>JAPMNP010630964.1:0-10638 GCA_029874935.1 Atherina boyeri
ATGTATGTATGTATGTATGTGTGTATGTATGTGTGTGTGTGTGTGTGTGTGTGTGTGTGTGTGTGTGTGTGTGTGTATAAAATTAAATATAATATTAAAACAAAAATAATATTTTCTTGAATTTTGTTAATGCTATTTTCATAATATGATGTCTCTTTTTGCTCTTGCTCACTCTGCAGCTTAAAATCCAAGCAGTCATGCTATAGTAAATGACATGAGGGCATTTAATGTTGAAATGAGGAGGAGGGAGGGGAAGTTATAGTCATTCTTTCTCGGCTCTGTGCAGTCGGCAGCAGGAACTTAATGTTAATCTTAATGACAGATGATAGAGGATGCAGCGTTCCGCCACAGTGTGTGTGACAGTGTTATTGTCTGTATGATTAACTCCAGCACGTTTTCATCCCCTTCCCCTCAGAGAGGACCAGAGAGAAAGCAAAAATAGGACTACTACTGTTTAGCTCCTCATCAAGAAATGCTCTTCATTTCTATCCAGCCTCCTTTTCCCCCTGCCTGTCTGTCTGTCTTCCTCTCTCTGAGGCCATTACTAGTGATAAACACCATGGTTTGTATCAGCAGGATGCACCTGGCATTAAAGTGAGCGCTTAAGAAAGTAATTAGTGGGTGTACGTGGCTCCACTCGTCCCTGTAGATGCCCATAGGCGGTGTAATAAATGAGGGCCAGGATCCATAGGAATAGGATGGCAGCGATTTCTGCCAGCGCTGCTGTCATCGTTCAATACCCTGACGCAGAGCAATGGCCTTGTCATGCCTTCTAGCAAATTACTGAATCTCGCCTTGATAGATCTTCAAATTCAGAAGCTTCTCCACTCCCAACTGCATAATGTTTCTGTGGTAAATGTTAGGTATTATTCAAGGTGGACCCTTTTCCCAGAACAGACAAATCTTGAAGAAATCGGACAGCATTTTTGGAAGCATGCTTATTCACTTCATTGCTGACAGATGAAAATATCTCGTCTTGACAGGCAAAGGATACAAAAAAGAAAAAAAACAGACAAAAAAAAGAGGTTTTCTTTGCTCAGCATAATTATTGTAAGGGATCTTAACTGCAATGCACTTAGATAGTTTACCTGAGCCATTAATGATGCTTCGTTAAATTGGACTTAAAAGGATAAACCAAAAGTTATATCAACTGCAAATTCTTTTGAAAAGTCACTGCTTAGCTCAGCAGCTGCTAAACAGTCTCAGTGAAGTATATTGATTATTGATATTCCTGTTAAAGCTGCCCAAAGTACAGAGTCAACCTTTCATATTAACATAAATTGTCACTGACCCGCGCTGACAAGGACTCTATAGATTTTAGCTGTGCCGCTAACAACAAATTTCACCATGTGGGCGTCGCACATGCGTACACATCTTCACTGCAGCTTCCTGCTGCATTGCACCCCAGGTAATGACCCATGCGACCAATCCCCCGCTTTGCATCCAACAGGGGGCAATTTTCTCTCTCCAAGATGCAAATCAAACATCTGATTCAGACTGCAGGGGCTCAGTTTCATCCCCCTCCCAATATTCCTTTGAGATGTCCAGAGTTGCTGACGGGCAAAAATCTCTTTGTCTTTCACACCCATGCAAGATATGTTTAGTGAGGCAGATGGACCGTCCTGGGCACTGATGTGAGCAAAATGATGACACCACCATTAGCATAATAGGCCAATAGGCATGTGCATGCGTAGTCATTATGGATTTTTATGGGGTGTGGGAAGAGACAGACAAAAGCAGTTAACACAGGGAAAGACACACGGACTGGTGGGATGTCCCACTACTGAGACCAGGTAAAGCATCCAACTCTGGCTTGCATTTAACCAAAAAAGTCCAATTTAAATACGTTAATGTGTTACATTGCATGTATCATTAAAAGTACTATCATCTGGATCACACCAGCTTAATTAGCAGCAGCTGTTACAAACCTTAAGGAAGGCCATGAGCAAGCCAAGTTAAAGTGATGTGTCGCCTAGAGTGTAAGCAGACATATTGGCTTTAAAAACTTCCATATGGATGCCAAAAGATGAAATTTGCCTTTTTTGATGCAGTCAGTTTGTTAATGAAGAGTTTTCCCAAATCAATAGATTGATTGCCTAACACCCAAATGAATGATCTGTTTTGTCTAAAGAACTTCTTAAAGGCTTTTTATTAGTCAGACATGCATGACTAATTTACCAGGAAGGTATACTTAGCTTGCAAGTCTTTTAATCTCATCATCATTATCTTCATTACACTGTAACACGGAAGGCTTGTTGAGATTAGACTGCCTTTTCTTGATTTCCTCTAAATTACTCTGACTTGCAGCCTCTCCCCAGCGCAGTCCCATGGCAGTGATGGATCCCCCTTTTCAGGGGATGAAACTATAGCCGGATTTTTTAGAGAAACCCTCTGGCCTCTTTGTTGATATGTTGTGGTGCACACAGCAGGCTGTAGACCTTTAACCCTCCTCCCAACAGATACAGTAATGCTTATTCTTGCCTCGGGTGTTTTTTGGCTGGAATGGCAGTATAAAAAACTAGAAAAAAAAGGCAGGGGGTGTACACACTGCAGTCTCAGCATAGCTCAGTGGAATCTAACTACATGAGCTCTCTTGAGAGAAAAATAATCATTTTGTGCTTATTTTTCTATTTTTCTATTCTGTTGTTCTCAGCTGCTATATCTCATATTCATAATGTTAACTCTCCTGCTTTATCCTTCCCTCCTATTCAACACCATGTTTCCCATTTTTCACACTATTTTGTTTCTGTTTTTCATCACTGCAGGAGGTATGAGGCTTATCCTGTGTGCCCAGACCTTCAGGGCCAGATCCTCGCATGCTACAAGGAGAACGTTGGAAAAACCTTGAACTGCTCCAACATAGCAAGTCTTTACCTGCAATGTGTAAACAATGCCAAACAGGTATGTATTAACCAAACTAAGGTAATTTCTTTTAGGATTTTTGTTATTGTTACAGTTGTTGCCTTCCATATTTCTTACTTGCTTGTAATATTATCCTAAATTTGGATGTAAGCCACATTCCTGCATGTCAGAGCAAGAGGTTACTCACAATATCCTGCATCCTGAAGAGATATAACTGAGGGCATCCAAAAAAAAAAGTTCAACAAATCAGTCTCAACATTACAAACACTTAGCTGATATTGTACACGTCTCACTCAGGCAACAAAAACCTTCCTACAATTGTGGCGTTAAGACAGGCCCTCTTGGGAGTTGTGTGGTGTCTGGCACCAGGACAATGGCAGAGGATTTTTTGGTACCTGTGGGATGTGGGATAGGTTCTCTGTGGATGGGGCTTGTTACAGTGAATCTCCAGGATGCTCAATTGGATTGGGATCTGGGGAGTTTGGATGCTGGTCAGAGCTCTTTGTTGTATTCCTCAAGCTGTACCTGAGCAGTTTTAGGGGTTGTCTTACAGCTGGAGGCTGCTACAGATGCAGTATGCACTTGCCATGGGAAATATGCTCTGGCTGCAACTATTTTTAAATGAGCGACATAATGTAAAAGTAGCATCCCAGGGAATGCTAAAGGTCAAGGTTTCCTAGCAGATCACTTTATATTGAAAGGATTATCAGTTGGACATAAAACAGCGGGATAGAAATCCAAAGTAAAAAAGAAACAAAACTATAAAAAAAACATATGTCAAAGGGGTTGGTTGATCTCTAAAATGTACAGACAGGCTATGAAATATTTGGATTGTAAAACTCTGTTCAACATTGGATTTCAAACATCCAAAACAACTGAGATGTAATTGGGGGACAGACTTTTAGGTTTAATTCAAAGGTTTCAACCAAAAATCCAAGAAAACATTTAGGAATTATAGCCATTTTTGTTACATGACTCTTAATTTGAGGGGTTTAAAAGTAATTGTACAAATTAGAATTACCATTGAAAAAATTAAATGTTAATTTTTAATAATTGTCTGCAGGCAATGACTGCCTGAAGCCAGCTGTCATCAGTTTTTCTTTGTGACCCAGTACCATTGGAAGCCAAGCATGTCCATGTCATTAAACAGCCTCCACCATGTTTTGTGGGTTCACAGTAGCACCTTCCAAATGTAAATGGCAAACCCGGAATCAACTCCAGACCTTGTACCTCCATGATTGATGATGGGTTAATGAGAGAATAGCCCATGTAATCCATGAAATAGCTTTGGAGTCAATTGTCTAATTACCTTTGCTCCCTTGAAAAAGAGGTGGCTATATATTAGAGAGCTGTCATTGGTAAACCCTTCCTCCTGTATGTGAGTATCATCAAATTAAAGCTGAGAGTCTGCATTTTAAGTTCATATAGATTATATAAATCATGGGTGTCAAACTCTCTTGGAGGGTGAGTGACCTGCAGGTTTTAAAGTAGGTGTTTTCCTGCTCCAACACACCTGATTCAAATTAAATGGCGCAAACAGCTTTTGTCAAGTTCTGCACAATTACCCATTAATTTGAGTCAGGTGTGTTGAAACAACTAAAACCTGCAGGAAAATGGCTGCCACCGACCGGAGTTTGACAACCCTGATATAAATGTATTTGGATATGTTTGGTAAGCAGCTAAAATAGTGTCCAAATATATATGGACCTGAATATAAATATGTTAAGCTCATGCTACATGACAAAACTCGCCAAGAGCTGCAAACAAACCACTGAAAATTCTTCTTTATGTTTCAAGCCAGCTTGTTTTGCTGCAACATTAAATGGAGACTGAACTGACCAGTGTATAAAATTAAGGGTTAAAAAAGGGTAAAAATCCTAAAAATAAAATAAAATAAAAATCTGATACAAGCAAGAGCATGAGGACAGGTAGGGAAAGTGATTATTATGGCCAATTCAGGTGATAAAACCGATATATTGCCTTGGATAATGCAAAAGAGTGTAACACTTTCTTCTTTTATGATTCTGGCCTAAGAATTTGCTCCACCTCCTGCTTGTTACAATGAGCAGGAAATGAGATGATGTAAATCATTCCAAACTCCTCAAATTAACAATCTTTTCCCTTTGTAAAGAATGACAAGTATCTGCATGCACCTTCATGGACTGACGATATGTAAGTTATATGTTGGCTTTCTTTCTCAAGTAGAATAGATTTCTGTGTAGTGGTATTTTCAGCGTGTCATAAAGTAGCCCCTTGTGTCTGTTAGCAACAGAGGACGTCACCCATTACATAGATGTGTATAGTAGCTACAGCAAAGGAATTATTCCCTTTTTATATGTCTAACTGAATTAATATGATATGCAGAATCTACAAATGCATACACGCTAGCATCCATTTACAACTTATGCACCGACTCCTTGCTTTTAGACAGGAGAATATCATTTCCAGTGGGTCGCTGGCGCCTGAATAATGCTTACTTTAAATAGCCAGTTTTAACCTTACAGTCTATTTCCATAATACCTGCTGACACAGGCATTCCCCAGACTGTCTCTGTGTGTGTTTTAATGTAATAAGTCCAAGGGAGCAGCAGCTACTGGTTGGATTATATTGTCCTCTCTGTGCTCATTGCCAAGTGCCATTGTTTTTTCACCCTCCATCTCCTACAGTCAAAACAGTATGGTAATAGTAATGTCACTCAGGTTGATATTAACTTGATTCCCCTTCTCTCACTTTGCAGTATGTAACATACACTGCGGCCAAAAAGACTCAATTTGCATTCATAGAGCTTTTCTATTAGATTTTTTCGCAATTGCATTGTTTTCCCGGAAATGGGGAAAACTGAGTTTTATGTCTCTCGCTCACTCTCATGGGTATTAGTATTAGATCTAAAAGTCACATGCAGGCAGATTTTTAAGCTATATATCATGTAAATTGCACAATGTTTTATTCATCTGGTGGACGTGTGTGTGTGAGTGTGCATTTAAGAGGGCTACCTGTACTCTCGTCAAGATTCAGCAGGGGTATGTTCCCAGGCCGGATGCTGTTACGATCTTGTAAATTGTTTGGAAACAAGCCTGAGACGATATGGTAATCCCCTTGTGTTTATCACCCGGCAGCAATCACAGCGCACTCCTGTTCGTCTGCGCTTATCTGTTCTTAAGACTTGCTTTTAAAGTCATCAGGTGCAAAAGAAACAGTTCTGTGATAAGGCTGTAAAGGAATAATGTGCAGAATTACACATCCAACAGAAAAGAAAGAAGGAATGGAGTGTGTTTGATATAAGCTGATGCACCTTCATGATTATGCAGCTTTATCAGAGCCAAGCAGGAAGTTGCTCCAAGAACAAATGCCAAAGGACGTGGCTTTTACCTCTGGAGGTCAAAACATCTAAATACACCCTTAACCAGATGCCCCTCATCCTCTCGCCTCCTCAGACAAAGGCTTGTGATAACCTGGCTCAGAGTTTTCTCGTTTTCCCCTTCCTCGTCCTTCCCCTTCAACTCTTAAATTCCACGAAAAACTAAAGCAGCATGTGATCCGATAGGGATGTCCAAGATGTCATCTAATCACGGATAAAAAAATCCAAATCCCCAAAATCTCAGTTTTACAATACTGACCTCTCAACTGGAATCAGCCGAGACAGAAGTGCTGTCAGCTGCCCGGCCTTTGTCACTGATAATTAGCCTTCTTATCGCCACAGACAGTGATAACATTTAGACCCACTTTCGCTCTCTTTGTGCCCTCCTCACCCCGCCACCGTCTCACCCCGCCACCATCCCTCCTTCATTCCCTCCGTCTACTATCCCTTCATCCAGAGCCGCATTTCTAATGCATTCAGCGCTTAACAGGTCTGATAGCAAACAGCGAGCGAGGCAGTCAGAGGAGAGATAAAGTCTGTTCTTCCTTCTTCCTCTCTCTCAATAAATAGGAGTTTATCATAGAGGCTGATCTCTCCATCCACTGCTTGCTGCCTCATTCCATATTCTCGCTGCATGACTGCCTTTTGCTCCCTATCTTTTCCTTCTCCACTTCATTTTTTAGACTGACCCATCCTTCTCCCTTTGACTCTCAGAGAGAAGAGCTAGATTTATATTTGTGTTTTATGGGAATGTTATATTTGCCAGAGCTGAAATGGGAAACTGGCCGAACATATTATTAATGTGCACAGCATTTCATTCTCTGTTGCAATATTGCATTAAATAGCTCTATATGTTTAAAACTAAAGGCCCTGCCATCATCTTGTAGCCCTAGACGTTCTTGGAGCAGCAAGTTGACCAGCATACTGAGAGTGAAGTGTTCTTGTAGGGTGATGGGGAACAATAAAGTCTATTTGTTAGGTTGGAGGTTTTCCATAAAAGCCTTGGTATGTGATAAAACGGATATTATAATCTCTTCTAAACCTTACAAGAAGCTAATGAGAGAGCAAAACAGGAGAACTGTGATCTCTCCTGGCAGTGCTGGTCAGTCCTCTGGCTGCCGCGTTCTAAATCAACTGAAAGACATTCAGGGAATTACTGGATCACTCCGCTACATTAAAGTCATCCACCTTGCATGTAACTAATGCATAAACCCGTTTTTCAGAGTCGCAGGCTCTATTCCACTCCAGCATTGGTATCATCATCTTCTAAAAATGAAAACATCCATAACATGTAGTTGTGTAGATTTTGTTTAAAGCACCATAAAGCCAGTGAGAGTTGTAACTCTTCAGACAGCAGCCAATAACTTGCTTTTACTTAAAGATTATAACTTACACTAAATGTATGGTACTCGAAAATATGTTGCAACATATTGACGGACAATTTTTGTTGTTGTTCTCCTCAATAAACCTGAAGTCAACATAATTTTTTAACATTTCTAAATGAGCACTCTTATTAGATTTAACTCAGTAAAGAAACATACTCATCAGCAATTTCATAGATTACTAGTACCAGATTGGAACTCCTTCTTGCCTTCAGAACTGCATCACTTCTTCATGGAATAGATTCAACAAGATTTTAGAAACTTTCCTCAGACATTTTGCTCCATATTGACATGACAGTATCGCACAGATGCTGCACATTTTTCGGCGGCGCATCCATGATGAGAATCTCCCGTTCCACCACATCCCAAAGCTGCTCTATTGGATGGAGATCTGGTGACTGTGAAGGCCGTTGGAGGACAGTGAACTCATCTTCATGTTGAAGAAAGCACTTTGAGATGATCTGAGCTTTGTGACATGGTGCGTTATCCTGCTGGAATCAGAAGAGTATTATTCATTCACACTGTCAGCCATTAGAAGATCCTCCACTAAGCTCAGAAAGGGATGGATATGGTGAAAGTCACTTAAATCCCCCTTTTTTCTCATTGTGGTGCTCAGTTTGAACTTCAACAAGTTGTCCTGACTATGCCTAAATGCATTGAGTTGCTGCCATTTGATTGGTTCATAAGCTATTTGTGTTAACATAGATAGATAGTCCTTTATTTGTCCCGTATTTGGGGGAAATTCCAGCTGTTATGCGAGCAGGTGTACATAATAAAGTGGCCGTGAGAGTGTATGCATTACTTTAGACATGGAATCTGATGATCTTAGATCATCAGATTTTGGTGTTTGATCGGCTTTCCATATAAATCCAACATATCATAAGTATTTTTATCTTAGTGTATCTAAAGAAAACATACCCTCCAAATATTCTTGCTCCATGGTTTTCCTTATTATTTTTGAGCCAATTAAAGAAGTTAAACCACCACATTTGGTTTCATCTATAGTGCAGCCTCTCTGCTCTGACTGAAACACACTTACTGGTAAAAAAAAAAGATGATCCTTCTCTTGAGTTGACAACAACTATCCTGGTTTCTGAGTGCAGTAATACATCTGGGACTAAGAAGCCAATAAGAGCCATTTATCACACCATCTCCTCTACAACATGCAGAAAAGCAATACTGCAACTTCCTCTGTCTCCTTCATTTGTTCTACACACCTGCAATGCGCTACCACAACAAGACATGTGGTGGTAATAAAATTGTGACCGGCATTATCCATTACTTGAAGTTGACTTTCACTTACATGACAGATAGCGTTTGTTCCGTGGCTTCCTACATCACTGTTGAAAGAATGAATCCATAAAGCAGTGACAAACTTTAGCGGTAAAATAACCTAAATGGGTACTCTAGTCAGCAATATTGCATATCCCATTGGGGGNAGTGATGCATCAGTGGCCCTGAGCGAGGCTGGATGCTAGACATTGTTGGGTTTCTATATTTGGAAGGTTAGTTATGTAAATTACATTGGATTTCCTGGTTACATACAATCTTCATGGTTTGTATGGCAGGAAATCCTCTCATAAGCTCAGTATTTCATCTTATTTGGGATTGATTCTATCTACTGCCTTGTTTTGCAGATCCTTTCAAATAAGCTGTAATAAAGTACCGCTGTCCTGCAGGTGTTTTCCTCAAAGTCTGCTTTTTGTCTCAATCGGGACTTTACGGTGCAGCTGGCAGGCTTGGAGCAACTGTTTTTTATCCAATATTCATTTTATAGTCTGATCGATGTTGCAGAAAATACACTCAGATTCCTTCACAGAGATCTTTGAATGCTGCTATTAAGTTGGCCACTAAGGAAAAGGGTACATTTTCTTTCTTATTTTTATCTACATTATTCCCTTTTTATATCCCCTTTCCTCTTTTTTTCCCCACTCTTGCTCATCTTCTCTTAGGCGTTTTTCATCCTGTGGCATCTGCTGCAATAGCCTGGTTCAAATGATTATTGACAGCGAGTGCTGGGGATTTGTGGTTGCACTTATCACTAACATGGAATCCAGTGCCCTTGGGTCCCTTCTCTGCTTTTTGAACTCACTTCATCCTCTTCTCTTTTATTGTACTCTCAGGCCCTCCCCTCTTTGTGCCTCCTCTCATGTGTGAAATAATGTCTTTCTTTTCTATTTGTCCTTTTTGATATTTTTGTTTGCCTCCCGTCCTCTGACGTGCTTTCCTCTCTGATTTGTCTGCAGAACAAGTTGAGGACGGGCGGTTAAGAATGAGCGAGATCGGAGCGATGAAGAGCATATTGCGAGGGATTATAGATTGACGGACTGACAGGCAGACTAAACCATAGCGGAGGTGGAGAGGAATGAGTCAGCACCAAGACACGCACCCTCAAAACCCTGTGAAGAACCAAACTAGAACCAAACCAGACTAGCGGCACCGAACACAGCACCCTGCAAGAGAAATAGGCACCTTGTTCCCTCTGTTCCTACCTCCTTCCTACCTCCTTTAACCCTTTAACTATTTCTTCTGTGAGTGTGGCAGAGGGGCAGTGACTGTCCGACATTGCGGAGATGCAGCAGGACACAACAGGTCTGAGCTCGGCCATCTACTCAGACTTTAAAGATCAACCAGAACCACCTCAGGAAAGCCAGCCACCTCTTTCATAAGTCACTTTAATCCATCTCCTCTCACTTTAAGTTAGGCAACTAGAGAAATATTCATTCTAATAAAAGTCAGTCCTGTTTTTTCTTTCCATAATTTATTGTTTTCCTGCTCCTCAAGCACTATCATGTACACAAATACACATGTATGTATCTGTTTCTTGTTGACATCTGTCTATGATGTAACGTATATAACTGTACATGTCGGGCATTTACCCACACCAACACTTGTGACAATGTTTGACCAGAAATTAAATAAAAATCAAACTATACAGTAAGTGCTCAGTGGCTTTCATCTCCCTGGTGTGTGTGTGTGTGTGTGTGTGTGTGTGTGTGTGTGTGTGTGTGTGTGTGTGTGTGTGTGTGTGTGTGT
>JAPMNP010631014.1:0-10721 GCA_029874935.1 Atherina boyeri
TTTGTTTGCTCGCTTCAGTAACGCGCCATGTTGGATTATGCCAAGTCTCGCCTAGTCTCGCCGTGTTCTCGCGCTAGTAGAGCAGTACTTAAGTGTGCGCTGAAAAGAAATATGAGAAATTAAACATCCTTGGGATAGTTAACTGTACTCAAACCAATGAATAGTCAGATTCTAATGATGTGTGCAGTGCAGCTGTTAAACATGAGACAGTCATATAGTTCTTTAGACAAAATGACTTTTTAATCTACAATGGCAGAAATGGCAAAAAAAATGACTACATTGCTCTCCCCGATTTCTATTTTAAATATACTGTAAAAATAAAATCTTTGACCAAGAAGGTTCTAATAGAAATTTGGTCACTTATGTATTCAATGCATTTCTCACAGTATTGAGAAGGCAAAGTCAAGTGCTCTTAGTCATGTTTTACTTTGGATGCAATTTATCTGTCATTATATAAAACTTGTGCAGTTTCTCATATCAACAATATCAGTCAATCTCTGTTTTTGGCTCCTAGGGGACCACTTTGGGAATATTTTACCTCTGTTCTTTAGTATATTCTATGAGCTAGGTGGCTGTGGATCAGAAATAAGGGCTGAAAATGGCTACGGGGGGGAATGCGGGAAGCAGCAAAGGAACAGCAGAAGTACATTATCAAAGGGGTCCTAAAAACTAACTGTGGTGTATGCACTATCACCCAACATCTGCATGGTTACATTCCAGTGTTGGCATTAAACTGCAGTCCTGTTGGTTTTTGATGTTTTTTTTTTTTGTTTTTGTATTTTTTGGGACTCCAAATTGTACTTATAAGCCATACACTTTCAATTACTGTCTTGGAGCTTTTTCATTCAACCCAAACACCAGGCAGAATGTAGAAAAAAGCTCAGTGAATGAGGCATGTTGGCCGGCTACCATTTCAGAACAGTTTTACTCTCCAGAAAGTGTAATGTAAGGGTGTCTAACAACCTTTCTGTGCCATTTGTGTTGTACTTATTTTTTTTTTCTTTTCCATTAACACTCCGTTGAGTATCCTGTGGCTTTAAAAGTGAAGGACATCTATATAGTAAACCACGAAAGAAGGGAAAACAAGATAGTTAAGTCAAACAGATAGAGACTACATCTATCTCTTTTTTTATTAACGGTGGATAAAGAAAGAGAAAAAAACTGATATATACACATGAGGTGAAATAAACCAGCAACACTGTCAGTTAATTTTCAGATCTGGTAATCTTCCAAGTTCATTAACAAAAGCCTCTCTGTCTGACTTGCTGTGGCTTTTGTACGCACTGAGTTGTTGTTGTGATACACCACAATGAATAAATGATAAGCTGTTTGGGTAATTTGCGAAGTGACACAAGTTTTATTATTTACGGCGTAAACCCTGATGGTTAAGGGGGGGGCTGAGCGCAGATAACAATGAGCGAATGTGACAGGATTGTGTGGGCGGATTCCACTTAGAACTATTACAATCAAGCTTCATTTACATGAGCGGCCGACAACCTTCATCTGACTTTGGGGGCTGCATTTGGGAATAGCGGACATGGGTATTATGGAGCATACTGATGCATTTGTAATGGGGGCAGGCAGTGGAGTCTAATGCTGACTAGCTCTGCAAAAGAAAGAAAAAAAAAGTGCTCCAAATGGAAAGAGATCAATTCTCCCTACTTCGCACTGGCTGATGGATGTGACATTCATCAGTGCCCTGTCAACTAATGCATTTGGTTTTAAATTACACCTGAGATTTTCTTCTCTCTCCCTTCTTTTATGGCTTCATGAAGCCAGATTAAAATGGTGAAATTGGGAATTAATTTTTCGTGGGGCAGGGAAAGCCAAAGAAATTTTGATTTTGGGAGGAATGATGGAGTATTTTATTTTGAGACAGAGGAGTGATATTGAGGGCAGAGGACAAAGGAAGTCATTAAGACTTCTAACCCATATACATGTATGTAAATATTCAGGCACACTGTGTTCTTATCATTTTCAATATTTAAGGCAGCTGCTATTGAATATTTTTGTATTTGACAATTCCACTGATTGATTAAATGGATGAAAAAAACAAAACAATTTTGCCTCATTAGAACCATCAAAATGATAATTTCACCACTATTAGGCATGGCAAGTTTAATTGCATTTTGTATTTAATTTACAAGACCATTCACAGTGCTTTACATAAAACATTAAAAGCTTTACAGAAAGGTGCAGAAGAAACATTAAAAAGTACATTAAAGTACATTTAAAAGAAATTAGAGAAAAACAAAGACAGAAAAAGCTCAAATATGAATAAGATAAAAATGCTATAAATAAAAGTTACAGTGTAAGTGATTATAAGTTGTTTTGACAAAAGGAAGACAATAGAGAGAAAATTAACCTTAATTTAAAGGAAAGGTGAGTTTATTTTTATAGCACATTTCATGTACAAGATAATTCAAAGTGCTTTATATAAAACATCAAAAGTATTACAGGTGGATGTAGAAGAAGCATAAAAAAGTACATAATAAGACATTGCATGAAAACATCACATTAAATAACTAAATTGAATTAGAATGGCTAAAATCAAACAACAGTCTGAGTTTGAATATACCATGCAGATTTCATGTATATGGCAAAAGAAACGTTTTCATCTACCTTTAGTTTGTTCCACTTGTTTGCAGCGTAACAGCTAAACACCTCGACCTGACGTACAACTATTTCATTTTAAAACATAAACTATTAGGCTATGCTCCACAGTAAATGAAGGAAAGTGTATTTTGATTTATATCCTTACAAGGTAAAAGTAATCATTGTCAACATTGTAGGCCTACAGCAATTGAAACTTTATTAACAACCACGCAGGCAACACCAAGTATTTAATAAATTACGTCTGGATAAATCTTTTACTGCATCTTTAGGTCCAACAATATGCGTGCTAGGTTAATTGGGGAAGTTTCCTTAAGTGTGAGTGTGTATGGTTTTTGTGACCCTGTGATGGACTGGTGAGCTGTTCAGAGTGTACTCTGACATTTGCCTGATAGCATCTAGGGTAGGATCCAACCCTACCACAGTTCCTACCTCCAGTTATAGACACTGGATGAATGGATTTAGCGCACACATTTAGCTTCTCAAGATTGTCATCTACCATAACTGGTGATCACAAGATCAAAAGCTTTGTTTTCTTGGGGAAAAAAATGAAATGATGAAAGCTAATTGTAACTGACTGGTCAGCTCCTAATTTAATTGTCCCAATTGCTCAGAGTCAATAACACAGTTAAGGCATGCATGTATTTTCTCATTTTATTTCCTGATGATAGCTTTTCTGAACTCCAACAAATAAAATATTTTCGTCAAATTGAAATGTGTGAAAATAATGAAATTGTAATTTTGAGAAAACAATCTTTGTTATCTTGAGATTATCAAATAATGAACTCATTATCATGTCAATCTTGTGGTAAAAAGAGAATGTTTCAAACATGGCTGCTTTTGCCGTCTGTACTAGCCACAATCAACGTGGGTTCTACCCTGTACCCTGGTTGCTTTCTGCTCAACTGCTGGCATTGGACTGTTGTGGGAAGCTAAACTGACATTGTTTACATTATTTTAGCTTTTCTTAAAAATGGTTCCAATTTTTGGAATTTGAGCTAATTTTTAAACACAGGGCTGGACATAGTTGCATGGTTTTTTTAATCAGGCATCAAAGGTCAAAACAAAATAACACTTTTAAAAACAAAATCTAATTATTTTGATTTTCAATGAATGGTTTCAGGTTTAAAGTCTTAAAGTAGCAATATGTGACTTTCCAACCTGAAAACTCTGTTTCAAACACGTTTTGATGGGTGACATGTATTATGTATATTCTCTGGAGCTGTTGTTACCCAGCAGCATCCTTTGGCTGAGAAACCACACTTTTACCACAACTTTAGTGTCTGGGATGATGCATCACTTTACAGCAGCATTTTACTTCATGACAACTGGAATGCAACACACTGGATGTTTTGAACGTGCACCATGGATTCATGAAATAAATCCAATAAGACATAATCGGAAAGCATTAGGAAAATGAAGAGAGAAAGGGACAAAGCAAGAGATACAGTACTGACTTATACTGCTGGAGAGAGCTCAGAGTACAACTAGGATGCAAGATGGATGCTGAATTAGCCTCCGTTAGGGAGCACCTCACTGAAAAAATCTGCCAAAGTTCAGTAATGTGGCTTTAACCCTTTAAAGCCCAATTAAAGAAATAATGGGGAGAAAATGATCATTTTTCAAATCTAAAATAGTCATTTGGTCTTTTAACACAATATGACCAAAAAATTAACCAAAATAATTTGTCAGTATTCACCATATATTGTCATGTGATAAGGTAAAAAATATTGTTGTGTTGTTTTCTGCCTACTGGTATCAGGTGCATCATATTGTGTACAACAGCAGGGTTTTGAGCAAAGTTTTTCCCATAAAGTGATGTAAAAGATCATAGATGCAAAAGATTTCAGAAATCAGATATGATACATTTGGCTTTATAGGGTTAAGTTCCCTTTTCATTTACCTCTATTTCAGTGTGCAGCACCTTGACTAAGAAAATCTGAACTCAAAACTCCGGCAAACACTTTGATATAAAGATTCTTTGATTTTAAATATAGCCATATCCCAAACACAAAGGTGTCCTCCCTGGTATTATCCCTCCCATTGAATGTTCCTTTATCCTCACATCAAAGTTGTTATTAATCCCGCGGGCTTTGTTGTTTTTCATTATAGAATCCCCATTTTAGGCTTCATTAGGCCTGACAGGAGAATACATGTCTGTGCGGCGATGATAATTCAAGCCATGATGCATATATTATTATTGGCTTTGCACAACAATATATAACCTGTCTGCAAATGTAGAACACACCTCATCCCAAAAGAGGCTTA
The DNA here is from genome assembly GCA_029874935.1 of Atherina boyeri. Lineage (NCBI taxonomy): Eukaryota > Metazoa > Chordata > Actinopteri > Atheriniformes > Atherinidae > Atherina > Atherina boyeri. The sequence goes on from JAPMNP010631014.1 coordinate 4,882, forward strand.
ATCAAACTCTGGGGGGATAAAATGAAGCAATACAATCATTAAATAAGACAAGCAGAACTCTGTTTATTGTTTTTTACAAGGTGCTCATGCTGTTTTATAACCGTTCAAACTTTGCTCCGAGGCCCTTAGACGTTTGGTGAAAATGAAATGCAGAAATGACTTACAACTGGATGAATTTAAAAGCAGGATTCACTATGACTATTTAAGTTTGAAATAGTCCACTCAAAGATTCAGAGGNTTCTTCTGCAGATGGACATGTAGTTTTTGCTTGACACGTTAACCCAAATTTTTATTTAAGGAGTGAGAAATCCTTCAAACTAAGAGTTGATGTATGGAGCAAATATAGGCTTTAGATTCAGAGTACTCCATTTAAGTTGCATAGTGTGTTTTTCCCTTTTCTTTTGTCAAAAGCAAATGTAAAGCCTGGCATTTCTCTGTCTTAACACAGAGAGGAGCTGTTACATTATTACCACAAGGAAGGAACATGTGTGGATATTCATTGATGTGGAGTAAGACTTCATGAAACACTCTTCTTTACTGTAACCAAATATTTTTATGCATATTGTTTTATCATTGATATCCAATTAAAAAAATCATTTATTTTACATTTTGTCAAAAAAATAATACTGTCACCAAGCTTCTTCTTAAAACCTCTTTTTGTTTCCCTCTTCTTTTCTGAAAAAGCTTTCATACACACTAAAGCACAAGTCACAGCAGACAGATTGGAATGGCCTTTGCAGATTATGATCATGATTATTATGATTAGAGTTTGTCAAGTGTAAACAACTGGCTCTGATAAACACTCTTCGACTCTTCCCAGAATGCTCATCCCTTATCCCCTGACATTGTCGTCTTGATGTCCCAATCTTCCAGTAAGTCTCACACTACCCAATTTAAATCAAAAGATACACTGATGTGTTTGGCAGAAATGACAAAGCATGCTGTTTGTCACATTAGCGCAGGATAAGGAAAAAAAGCATGTTCTGCTTGTTGAACACTGGGGGGATGAAAAGGCTGCTTGTTGTCATCATAAAACAGTTTGGTGAAGAAGAAATGTGGATCATTACAACCAGCATTTGACATGCATCACGTTTTGCTTTTATTCCACACATTAGTTGCCTTCCGATGGCCACATCCATGCATGTGCATGTGGGGTCTTTCAGTGGCCAATCTGCAAGCGCTGCTTCAACAGAAAAAGATTTGATTCCACAGACTGGGCTAGTTTTCTGCCAGTAATTAATTTGGGCCACAAAACCTCACCTCCTTGCTGGCAAACTGGTTTTCTGTCCTTTTAACTACTTCAGTGTTTCTGTGTTGCTTGGCAGAGGATGAGAGGCACAGTAGAGCTTCCAATTCCTTTTATTTTCTATCAAGGTTACACTGGTGAGAGGGCAAACAATCTGGGAAGTTAGTTGAAGTTAAACAGCATGTGTGTTCCATTAGGGAGATCAAATTTCCATTCAATTCATTGATCTATTAAATTAGCATCTTTAAAAAATGTTCAAACAGATGGAACATGGCTTTATTTGTGCTCTGCTAATACCCATCTATAATATGAAAACACCTGTGCACTTAACACTTCTGTCCCATAGGTTGGTGTAAATATGCACTAATTGAGGTGACCTATTTTATTTTAATGATGGATGAGTTAATTGGGCAATTAACTCAATAACAGGTGTCCGTAATTGCCCAATGCTTCAGAGACTGAGGCTTAAAAGTTCTGTCCATATCCAGCTTGGTGGACCAAACTGTTCATTAATGTCTGCTGCTGTAAAACAAAATTACCCAAGTATTTAAACTTGAGATGTGATATCAACGATGACATGTTATCCTTTTTTTTTTGTAAGTTATCAGGGACATAGAGTTAAAACATTCCTTTATATCTGGATCATTCTACTGACATAAAGTTATATTATCTGCAGAATAAAGTTGCATATATATGATTTGTCTTAGGTTAAGATGTTCCATTAAAACCCAGTTGTGTAGTTTGGACTATTGTTTCCCAAACTAGTGATTGCACACTCTTGAAAATGAGGAAAATCTATGGGTATGTGAGATGTCAGTGCGAGGGAGAAAACTGAGATATGCCACATAAATTTAATTGGACTTCTCTCAAACTAAAATAAGGAACAATTTGATCTCTTTTCAATGCAGTTCTGTCCAAATAGGTTTAAATAAAGTCAATCAACCAAGCAAACTGGGGTACCAGCCCCCAACGTTGCTTGTTACGATAGTTTTGTTGTCATAGGGTAAAAAAATGGACTTAGTTCATCCATCCATATCTATACTTGCATATATTCCAATTCAGGGCTGCAGGGAGGCTGGGGCCTATCCCAGTTGTTATTAGTCGAGATGCAGGATATAACCTGGACTGGTTGCCAGAAAATGGACTTAGTTTTGGACAGTTTTTTTCAATGTTTTACATTTTACACCCAGTGATACATTCTGTCAATCAAACTTGAAAATTGTATTAAAACTTGTGTCTTGTTACAGCATATCACAACATCTTAGGCTTCAACTACTTATTGCCATAACTGCCATGCGCTGTCCATGGTCCTGAAGTCGGAAAAAAACCCCACTATTCATTTGAATGTATTTTAGCTGAAGACCTAATGGCTCACAAGAAGAAGAGTTTATTTCATAAATTAAAACACACACTTTCCTCATAGGTGTGAGAAACCCATCTTTAAATATCTTCTATACGGTAACTTTGAAGCAGTCACCTTCACATCCAATTATTTTTCGAAAAGAAACAAGCTGTGCCTGTGTTTTTGGTAAATTACATGCACCTGATCATCAACGGTTCCATTTGTTTGTGACCCCTCACTAATTTGCACTACTCTTGGTAGATTGTGGTGGTCATTATTGTAATGATGCATGTGCAGAGATCAGCATATTGTTATCAAAACTGTCTTCTTCCATCTGCACTTTTTTGAGTTGCAGTCTACTGTGAATTTCCTGTCTAAGTGAATCTGGCACAATGTATAAGTTCTTGTAGTTGCCATCAAACAGGTTGAGCTTAAAAAGGAATTAATTTTTTCAAGCTTATGGTTGCAATTGTTGGGTAAAATACACTGGCCACTTTCCCAAACTGTCTTTGATAATGAAATCGGGACTTTAATATTTAAGTAAACAGATTTCCCTGAATTATGGTGGAAAAACAGTAAAGGTGCTAGATTGCATGAAAAAGTGGGAGAAACCAATAGAGGGATCTTGTAGCCAGGATTAATCTGACTCTGATGCTAAAGGCTTCAAAAAAGCTGCTCTGAATTCTGGCATGAAAATAGTCTGTGGCAAAAGGGTTTTGTGGATGTGTAGCTCTCATTCATGTGTGTTTCATGATCATTATGATGCTTTGAAGAAAAAAGCAAATGGAAGGGAATGCACTGCACTCTTCAGAGTTTTTAGCCCAATTATATGCAAAAATCCTTTTTCATTTTAGTCAGGAAACAACAGGAAGATATCATTCTTATTATAAATCCCTCAAACTCAATGACAGCAGAATCTGTAATACGTTATGGCTCCTGCCTTACCCGAAGCTGTGACTGGTTTCTGACATTTCAGAGTAATTGAGTCATTTGATGAAAGACATTACATATTTGATAATAGCATTTAGAGTATTCATGGAAGCAGCAAAGTCATTTGGCAATCAGTGAGCACTCATGCCAGTGGATTTAAAATTGAGCGCTGTGAGCTGTTATGCTGTGTGAAGAGTTGGAAAGAATTACTCTGGAAAACAGCTAGAAGCATCAAACACAGAAAAAGCAGAATAAAATTGAAAAAAGTATATATGCAAAACTCATTCTGATTGATGAGACAAGTAATTCAGTAAAACTAATTCAATATCACTTGAGATATCCTGTTAAAGTCAGAAAAAAGTACGTTAAATCAACTTCTGAAAAAGATTAACTCTAAATAGAATGATATCACGGAAGGTGTGCGGTTTCCTTGCAAGTAGTGCAGTCACTGATGCAAAATTTGGATGTTTTTTAGTATGATTCAACATTTAGAATTTACATTACATCATACTAATTTGTTAAAACTTATCAATTTGAGGAAACCACTGCTACAAACAAAAGGTTGTTATGAAATGTTTTCAATTTAATATAGTTAATTTATATATAAAATTTTCTATTTTATATGTGTATATATATATATATATATATATATATATATTAATGGGGGGCATAGATTAAAGATTATAGAGCTGGGCAACGATTAAAATTTTAATTATTAATTGCATAAATGTCTCTGATTAATTGCGATTAATCACATTGTTACACGCAAAATGTCCTTTTCTTTTAAAAGTACTGCTATTTGAAAAAATATGTCGGACGCGACAGCGGAAGGGACTGGAGGGAAGACTTTTAAATAAATGTTTTTAAGCTTTTACTTTTTAGTCGTGGTTTCTAACTCTGCTCCCCCTGATGGGTTTAAAAAGAACCCTCGTAACATATACATGCCTACATGCATTAAATTGCTGCTATGGGATTGGCTGTTTAGCTATTTGGTTTCAACAAGCAGTGGAGCAAGTAGAGCTAATATAGTTCCTGTGTGCAATGCTTACCCTAAGATGGTACTGCTTCAAGAACTATCATCATATATATCCACATAGGCAAGGCATGATTTTCAGAATTTTTTTTCACCCACAAACACGCATTCTCAAATTCTTTAAACTTTACTGAAAGAAAACCAAAACAAACTTTATATTAATCATATCCAGAGGCTCATCTACTTCTCTGGACTTAGAGACATCTGTGAGGGACCATCACAGAGCGGAAACGTGGAAACATATATTTAGTTCAGTATTCCAGAAAATTAGCTGTGATGGGTTGTAGATGTGTCAGTGCCTTTGGCAAAGCTCATTCACACTTCTGTGGTGGCAGCAAAAATGCAGAAAAATACATTGAAATTTTAAAGCAAATATGCTGTTTTCAAGATGACATATTTTCCAAGGGCATCCATGTATTTTTCAATAGGAAAATGCAAAGCCACATTCTGCTAATATTACAAAGGCATGAGGGAGAAGGGGTTATAAATACTGGTCTGTCCTGCCTCCAGTACTCACCCGTTCCCTAAAGAGAATGTGTAGAAAACCTTGAAAACAAGATGAGAAAATAATGACCACATACACTTATGGTGTGTTTGCATTTTGAAGGGGACTAAATAACACCTGTCATTCATCATGGCTACTGTCAATGGTAATAAATCAAATAAGGGCTGTGAAACAAGTGGTGACATAACAAAGATGTAAATGTTTAACTGTAATAACCTTTTGTAGTATTTTAAGCCTAAAATGCAGTATTTAATGTATATGAAATATGAAATTAATTTTGGGTTCATACTGTCTGCATTTAGATTCATGTGCTTGTTTTGCTCATACTATCCCAAATTATAAGAATTGCATTTAAACCCCCATCCCAAACTCCTTTGCTACACAGTCACACTGACTGTGCCTGGCGGACTGTTATTAAATCTGCGTGTGGTCACACAGCCTAAGGTCTATAAAGCTTGGTTCTTGTGTTTTTATTCCTCTCACCCTTGCCTTTGTTTGCCTGCCACTGACCTTTCATCATAGCCTTGAGTCAGTGTAAGAAGTTCTGCGGACTGACAGAAAATGCTGTCTTCACGGCTTTCAACCCAGTGTGGAAAAATGTCATCCTGCAGAATTAACAAGCAGGGGGCGAAATTCTGATTTCAAATGTGGTTGGGGCACAGTTGGTGCTATTACAAATCCTCAGGAGGGCTTTTTTTTTCTTCTTTTCAGATCCCTTTGGATTACTCTGCAAGTCCCTTTAATTAAATGGATAATCATACTAAAACTACTTTTTACAGAAAAA
>JAPMNP010631018.1:0-12686 GCA_029874935.1 Atherina boyeri
TTCCATAACACCTGAGATGTTCCACAAGCTGGTAGCATCCATGCCACGCCGGATTAAGGCAGTCATTCATGCAAAAAGGGCCCCAATCAAGTAAATATCCAAGATTTTACTTTCAGAGGCCTGACACTTTAGTATTTAAAATCCTTTTTTTTATTGATTTCAAGCAATATTCTAATTTTCTGAGTTTTTGAATTTGGGATTTTCTGAAGCTGCAAGTCCTGATAAGCAAAATCAAAACAAATAAAAGCTTGAAATATATTGATTCACATATTATTTGTCTGTATAATATGTATATTTCACCTTTAAAGTTGAGTTACAGAAATGCATGCACTTTTTCAGGATATTCTAATTTTCCCGAGTAGTACCTGTATTTTATGTTAACTTGTAGAATTGAAGCTTGATTAGTGTTCTGCTCTTTTATCCAACCCACATCAATTTGCACCAATATGTTTCGTTATCCTTTTGGATTTTCAGTCTTTATTGACTTAACTTCACATTGTGAATTCAAACAATCTTAGTCTTTAACATCTCCTATCAATAAGTTGCATGAATTATTGAGTGAATTCAGAATCTCCTTGGTTAATGATGAGCATCAATCCAAGCATCTCCGAATAATCTTTAATGTGTTATCATATATTCTTTTCAGCCACAATACAAAAACCACCTCCTGGATAGACCCTCGGTGCCTGGACAAACCTCCGAAACCCCTGGAAGAATGTGAAGATGATGGTATGTTCTTTTCTGAGCATGGCTTCCCCAAAAGATCATGTGTATTAATGTAAAATCTTCTTTCTTACTGCCTTTTATGCATTTATTGATTTGTTTGTCTTTTGCAAGAGAACAGAGCAACACATCCTAATTCTTTCATTTAAAAAAAAACCACAATTGGAACCAGCTTTGAATGTTTGCGCTACATCTCCAGCACCTGGCTACATTCACACAAACACACAAAAAATTCATGACAGATTTCACATAGTTGCGTTTCATACTGAGAAGAGATTTTCACAGTAACCTTTAGATGTCAGTGTTGAGTCACAGAAAATGGCGAGCTGTCATTGGATGGCACAGCTCTGCTGTTTTTGGTTTAGTTCATTTTTTTCAAGAAGAAGTGGCCTCACATCTTCAAAGGATGGTTTTTATCATCCATCTCCAATTTGTTAGTATTTGGTGCTTTGAAGAATGACAGTGAAGATTTGTTTTGATACATAAGAAATGAAGTGAAGTACAGATATAGAAAAACATTTTTCTGTTAGATCTGACAACATGGGCTTGCCTTAGTTCCCCATAGGCATTAGTGAGCCTGGACTTTCTATGACTCTATTGTTATCTTCCCTTCCTTTGACCCGTTTTGGAAGCTGCTGACCACTTTAAACCCGGAACATCCGAACAAGAGCAGCAGCTGTGGCGAGGCTATGACCCTGCTGTTTCATCATCGTTATTGACTCATGTCAAAATCACTCAAATCCAAACACTTTACCATTTATTCTGCTTCCAGGACAACCTATTCAATTGCACCCTAATATATCCCACCTAAAAGCAGGTGCCATTAAAGGGAGATAAACTATTTTTCACTTCACCTGCCAGTGGTCAATATGCTATAAATAATCATTTTCTTTTATTTAGATATACAGATATTTAAAAAACTAAGAAGATTGATATTTTCATAATTAGATCATTTTTCCATCATTCATTTGACATAAACATATTCACCAGTCATGATTTTAAAAACATGCCTTTTTCTATGAGGTTGATGCTCTAGTTCTGATTAACTCTTGCCACCCAGTGGCCAGATGTTGCTATTACATCTAACTAACCCACAAATGTGTCTCTTTTTCCTATGCTGCTTTGCTGTCCATCCCGCTGAGTAGAAGGGGTACACACAGAGGAGCTGGATAATGATCTAGGTAAGAACTTTTCTCATCTCTTACACCACCTAACATATACGCAACTGTTTTAACTTTGGTTTAGGCATCTCATCTTTAGTGTCACCTTGGTTTCAGACACATTCCGGGTCACAACTGGTGAGCCAAACTTAGAATTTTAAACTGCATCGTATCACTACAGTTTAGAGCGCACTTCGCCATACTTTAGTGCACAACAGCACGAGCAGAAGCTCATATAGTCATTTAGCTGTGGGCGAGAGGCAACTCTGATTGTAATCATCCCGAAATGAAACACTGTAGTAGCAGAGACTTGACATTTATCCGGCCTCTCCTTTGCATGTGGCTAAGACTTTTTTAACAAACACACTCTGCATGGGGCCTTTAACACTATTGTCAGCTTACCCACACACAGACATCACACCACAAAGCACTCCCACCTAATCATGCCATCATTTCATACATGAGACATAAGCTGATCCAGTGGAGATTGTTATAATGATGATTTTTAAATTGGTTTCTGTCTGAGCCAGAAAGCAACAGCCCCTCCCCCCCTCCCCCGGCCCATCAGCACAATAACCCACAATAACCACCCTATCAGACACAGCAGTGAGGCCACTTGTACAGGATAAATGGTGTCTGGAGACGATGGCTTGCACTGTAATGCTCTGGTAATGAATGATGCAGTTTCCCTTGAGGAAATATGTGATTAATGATGGTACTAGGTCTTTATGACCAGCTTGCTTTAATAGGAACAGTAAGTACAATGATTTTCAATGGTACAAGGAGAGGATTTACACATGTTTATGTTTTTGTAAAACTGGAACTTCAAGTGAAAAAGACATCTTATATTAAACAGTATCTATTTTGAGCCTCTGTCCTGCTAATTTTTTTTAAAGCACCAGCTAACTTCCTACAACAAACAGCAAAAAGACTGAGGAAAAAAAAGGATATGTCTGATTTACAGTCAATACTTAGCTAGTTTCTAAATTTTTAGCAGCTTTAGTATAAGTATACTAAACATCTGCCATGTTAAAATAGTTGGACCAAAGCGCCCTTTCTGTCTCACAGCCCTCAGCTGGAGGAGCACATTCAATAATTATAGATCAGCACAATCCAATACGGACTGGCAAATAAATGGGACAAGCTTCTCGAAGGAGGAGAAAACCGTAAGCATTTTTTGAATGCCAGCATACAAATGTGCAAATTTTCACACACACCCACATTACACACACAACGCATGTCTCTATTGCACAAGCTTACTGGAGAGGATTCACTCAGCAAACTGAATCAAGAGTGTGATATGCAGAACAGTTGAAGATGTAAGTGGATACGTGCTCAGCTTTCCCTTGTTTGAGAAATTAGGATGTAGGAAGACTGACACAGGGCGAGAAGAACACACTGAAACGTATGTTGTACTTTCCAGACGTCCGCACACCAAACGCGCTCTCTCTGCTATCCCTGTTTTCTCAAAAACGCTCTCCCCCACGTGCACAGGCGCGCGCACACACAGGTGCTCCTCGCAGAGCGAAACGAGTGCAGTGTGAAATCAAGTGGGTGATTAGAATTTTGCGTGAGATGAGGCAGGACCTCATTCCCTTTAACGTTCCACTTCAAAACATCTGAATACTAATTCACCATACCTGCTCTGTGGCTTTACCCTTGCAACAACACTTACGCAGTCATCTTTCATCCCTTGTTTTATTCTTACGCTTTTTGTACTTGCTGCATGTAGGAAATCAAGTTGTTTATGAGCATGAACATGGCTCTGATTGTGGTCTATTTTTTCTTGTGAAGCAGAGATTTGGCAAAATCCCTAAAATATTTGGTAGGAGTGTATGTCATGCAGAAACTTTTCCATGCAGATTTGATTGCATCTGTTGCTTACTTCTCCTCAACCAGGGGGCGCTTCTTGTCAAAGAGTACAGCAAGGCGGTCCAAGTTAAATGATTATAACTATCATCTACTTAGCCGTCTGCAGAGCGTAATGATATGTAAAACTTATACAGCAAAAGAGACGATTATTGAACAATCTGCATTTGGAGCGAGTTAAAACCCTTTGACATTATCTATGCTGTGGCTTGCCAATAATCAGTGCAGCTGTAATCTGGCTGGAGAACAGCCTCGAATGCTCTGCTGGAGATAGATATGTCTCTGTCTTCAAAGAGACAGAATCATAGAAACAACAAAAAATGCACCACTGGGCAATTACATGCTGCTGAAGTGGGTCTGTACATGTTCATAACTTTTCCCAATTAAAGTTGAATGTTAGTGTTGGTAAAATTCTGGTTTTTGCTCAGCACATGTGGTTGACAGACATTTTTAATTAAATCTTCAGGTAGATTTTTATTCAGAACCTACAACTGGACGTGAACCAAGAGAAGCCAGATCTGCCATATTGTAACGCAAACATGCAATGATGCATGTCAATTTTTTCTTTTTTTAAAAAAGAAAAATGTAGATATAATGCAAACCTGTTAGCAGAGACCTTGGTCAGAGTTCCTTTAGGTAAAACCAAGGACATCATTTCACTAATGGAACTGTTAAAAGGGAGTTTTGTGTCCTTATCATATTCCTTGGAATGTTTGTCATTGACATGGAGAGAAAAAGGACAAAAAGGAATTCAAAAACCACACTTCATTTTCCTCCACATAATGTCAGACTCAGTTCTTTCAGCTCAAGCATTTTTTTCTTTTTTCTTTTTTTTGCGTAAAGCCTGGATTATTCCACCCTCTTTCCTTCCCTCAGTCCCTCTCCTTTATATCTTCTCCTGCATCCTCATCCTTCCCTTTATTCCCTTCCTACCCTCTGCCCCTCCCTTGCCTTCATGTTCTGCCACCCAACTCCATTCTCCATCCATCTTTTATCTCCATTCCCTCTCTAGTCACCCATTCATCTCTCCAATGGGGTGTTGCTCTTCGCGTTATCTGATGTGTGGAAATGTCAGCCATGTGAGGTGACAAAGGGGGGGACAGACGGACAGTCTGTGCAGCTGCTGGTTTTCTGGTTCTGTAGACTGACCGACAAGCAGAAGGACTCTGCAGTCCTTGCCTCTATTGATTTAGTGCAAGGCTTCCTACAACTTCACAGCCTTGAGTTTTTGTTCATTTCCTCCATCTCATTACACCTCTCTTTGTTTTTGTCTCTACAGAACTTCCACCAGGATGGGAGAAAATAGATGATCCAGTGTATGGGGTCTACTATGTTGAGTAAGTGGTGCACAGTATAAAGCACAAGTACTCTTACGCATGCAGAAAGAAAAAAAATGGCTCTTGTAAACTTGTCTTCATGCACCTAATTAGAAGTTGATGCACAGTTTCACTCTGAGAAGTCAAAGTCTTGAGCTCACTGTAAATGTGAGTTTACAGTTTTGTTCTGACAGCCACTGCCAGATTGTGCTATTTTGGTATTTTGCGTACGAGAAAATGTAGGTCATTTTGTTTGCGTCTACCATTTTGGAAAATATGCAGCAAGTTTCTTTATTTGTGTGTATGACACGCATCTTGCACTGCGTGAAGCCGCCGGGCCACCACATTAACACAAGTATGTTTCATGTGTTTTTGATGTTGTTCAAAGCAGCACCTGAGGGCTCAGGGATGTGGCATTTCTGAGTTGTTGTGTTTTTTTTTCTCTGTTTATATCTGCAATGATTTTTCTGATTATTACTCACCCTTCCCATCATTCATTCGCCCTGTAAGATGGTGCTTTCAGGTTTCATTTTTCAGTGCTGCTTAAGTTAGTTAGAACCCTCCCAGGCATGGTGAGTGATGTGAAGATGCTGTGAATTAAGTCATCATCGGAAAATGGTTTACTTGATATGATTTGTGGGTGTGGTTGTGCCTTGGAGGGGGGGTCTGTGTAGGTACAGTTGCATGTGTATTGTGCCATAGTTTATTAATCAAAGCTTATCACCGTGTCTCCTCCTCCTTCCCTCTCTTGACCCTATCTATCCTTCCCTCTCTCTCTCTCCCTTCTATTATTTTGTCCTTTCCTCCGTGTCTGTCTTCCCTCCCCGCTGCACTCCACTCTCCTGCTGACTTTTTGCCCTACATCCTGTTTTCTATTCTTACGGTCTCCTGTAATTCATCCCTTTTGTGCTGCATTCCTTACTCCTCAACTTCCACACACTGATGTCTTCCTCCACCTTTCCAAAGTCATATCAACAGGAAGACCCAGTATGAAAACCCTGTGCTGGAGGCTAAGAGGCGCAGGCAGCTGGAACAGCAGCCTCAGCCCCAAAGCCAGCAGCCACCTGAAGGTGAGCGCTACATCCGAGGTTCGTTCACAAGCCCCAACGGGCGTCATTTCCTTTCTTTCTATTCATGTGTATGCCTGCTTGGTGTCTGTATGTGACTGTTTACCAGTTATTGCTACCGTAATGCTTGATGTTGCCTGCTACTGCCTTATGATTTGCTAAGTGCCCTCCCATAAAGGCATAACTATTATTTATGGCTGTACATCGCAGCCTTTTTGATGTTGAGTTCTCTTTTCAGTGCTACCTGTTTATTCTTGTTTACAATAACCTGAAAGCTTTTCTTCTCAGGTGGAGACATGTAAGTTTGACTTGTGCTGAAAATGATCTGTCTTCGAAAGGGAGTCTCCTTTATATAAGTTTCACTAAGTGCTAGCAGGGAAAACACCAGTATTGTAGTCCTTATTTTCAAGGCTTCATCAGACCCAGCTGCTAAAACTCGACCAACAGGTAACCCAAGGCTGCTCCTGCTTGCTGTCATGAAGCTTCTGCACTCTCAGGAGAAATTAGTCTCAGAGAAATTAATTGTAAATGCAGGTCGGCCCACAAGGGAATTCTCCTATCGCCCTCCACCCTCTGCTCATTCAGCAGAAAACATTAGATTCACCTCGATTACCTGCAGACTTCTCCTCCCCACCTGAGAGCCAAGTCTCTCTTCAAAATACTCCCTCCATGCCGAGTTTTTCCCCATTTTTTTCATGTCTGCATTGATTCCATCACACTGCTTAGAATATTTATTAAGGCAGGAGTCTGATCTGTGCAATGCTGCCGTAGCAAGGTGATTAATCATAGATGGTGGCCAATGTAAGAGATTGGCCTCCTTTTTCTCCCACACACACCTCCATTAAAGGGGAAAAAATTCAATATACAGATATGAAACAGTATCAAGTTTGTGTGGCCTGCTCAAACGGAGCTGCCTTTATCGCTCAGAAGTGGCACATGAAACCTGTTGCTCATATTCAACCCAGCTCCACAAGATTCCAATGTGGAACCCCTTAGCCAAGATGTCTCAAGGACTGCCATGCTCATATCTAGACTCCATCTAGAGAACATGTGCCTTTTGCTGTTGCAGAGTGGATCGAGGACTCGGCATTGGCAGGGGCCCCGTTGGCCAGCTATGCAGCCAGTCACGAGACCTACAGGGACCCTCAGACAGGTCCCCCTGTGCCCAATGCCATGGGACAAAAAAGTAAGTTCTCACATGCAGAATTAAACTCTGAAACATCTTAATTTTTTAAGAAAAGTGTTACTTTTCAGCTTCCAGGCTGTGCTACCCAGAGCGACTCATTATGAGCTGAACAAGGTTCAGTTCTTACTGTGTCATTTGTTTTTCCTGTGCTGGTGCCTAAGTCTGGGTTTTAGTTTTTATCATCAAGGATCCGTTATAAATTGACACTATAAAGTCAGATCATGTATTCTTAATAAGCCAAGTAAAATTCAAATTACCTCTAATGTACAGTAGATTACATTTTGTACAAGAGAGTGCTTTTGAAGTGGTTAGGATCTTCTTATTTTCTCTTAAAGTCATATTCTTAAGTAGCTTATGCTCATGTGGTGTTTGCCACAGCCATGTGGTGAATCTCTGCTGTGTTGTCCCATTTTCAAAACAAATAATGGTCTGATTTCATTCATTTAGCTCTACACACACCTACAGTTTCTTTTGGATTTCGTTCCTTTTGATGCCAGCTCCTTTTATACCAGCCTCCTACTAGCAGCTTGTCTAATTAGCCCAGCCATGGGAGAGAATTAACTGCCTCACCCTGTCTCACCCTCTTACTCTCCCATGCCGCTCCGTCGGCTGCATTTTCCTGCATCGATCTCTTTGTTTTACAGCTCAGTGTCTCACTGGCTTTCACCTTGTCTGCTGCCACTCTACTTTGGTTAAGTTGTTGGTTCTGTCCATCTCCCCCATCTCTTTCCCTCCCCCCTCATTCCTGACTCCTACTGACTGATATTCCTCCGCAGAAATACGTCATTTGAAATCTCCTTAACTGCCTCCTTTCACGTTTCTCCCATCTCCTGATCTGTTTTTACGTCTCTGCTGAATAAAAGCGGTGATATCAGCTCACAGTTCTGTTACTGCTCTGACAAAATGCTATTCAAGGTCATTGCGCTCATACACACTCGCCACAAATCAACACAAACACAAGGGCAGGAAGTGACTCCAAGGGTAATGCATTTTTCATTGTATGCATAAACGGTAGCACTACCCTGACAGAATGTACTGCTGCTGATCACTAAGCACACTTTCTTCTAATGTAAACTCTCTCCATCGTCATCATCATCCTCCTTTCATTTCCCTTTGCTGATACTCAGATGTCTGAAGGATATGAAGTTATGTGCTGGATGCAATCTTCCATCACATGTTGCTTATATTTTGTCTTTTATCAGGTAATTAGAGCTCAGCCTGTTGCTTTTCATTCTTTGCTTTCATGGCAGCGTGGCCTCGGAATAGTAGCTCACGACAATATTCATCTCATCCTTAATGCCAGATAATGTGTTGGAGAAAGCAAGAATAAAGACATGATGGGAATTGTGTTTTGCAGAGATTTGGGAAACAAATCCCGAATATCAGCCAGTTATTAAGCTTAAAATTGTTTTGCATAATTTGAAAATACCTTTTTTTCTTTTTATTGTCTGAACTGCTTTGGATGTCTTCAGTCAATGCTGTCTAACATTCAACTAACTATTGATAGTGTTATTGATTTGTACTTATTCCTTTCACTTGTTTATGGTAATATTGCTGTATTCAGTGCAGGGTCAATATTTCTTAATGCATCTTTTTCCTTTTTCTGATCATAGTCACGATCATTTGACCAAAGCCCACCAGGCTATTTTTTAAATCGCTCTTGAAACACCTCTAGCAGTTCAAGCAACTCTTAACCCTGTGCTGTGTAACTAAGTTGGAGCTTTCACACTGATGTAATGAAAGCTGAATTATCTGCATCTGTTTGTGTTCAGGAGGAAAGCCTTTCTTTACAAGGAACCGATCCGAGTTGAAAGGGACCTTCATCAACACTAAACTGAAGAAGAGTCGTCGGGGGTTTGGTTTTACTGTCGTCGGAGGGGACGAGCCAGACGAGTTCCTGCAGATAAAGAGTTTGGTTCTTGATGGACCTGCCGCCCTCGATGGCAAGATGGAGACAGGTTGGTGTACTAAATCTGTTTTAGGAAGGAGGAATACTGTCAAAATGTCAGATGAAATTTACTAATTTCCCCTTTTTTTCCACCTTTAAGGTGACGTGATCGTGAGCGTCAACGACACCTGTGTGCTTGGCTACACACACGCCCAAGTTGTGAAGATCTTTCAGTCAATCCCCATTGGTTCCATGGTTAACCTGGAGCTGTGCCGTGGCTACCCACTGCCTTTTGACCCCGATGACCCAAACACCAGCTTGGTTACCTCAGTGGCTATTCTAGACAAAGAGCCCATCATTGTCAATGGTCAGGAAGTGTCTAACAGCTACAATTCGCCATCCAGCCACGGCAGTCAGGGCACCAGCAACGGCCCATCTAACGGCGGGGCGCCCCTTAACGGCCTTCCCCGACCCCAGAGTCCCTCCACAGAGGTGGCCTCTGACACCTCTTCCCAGCTCGGCTACTCGAGCGACGTGGTAACCCTGGCCTCTGCCATCGCAACGCAACCAGAACTCATCACTGTACACATGGAGAAAGGAGACAAGGGCTTCGGCTTCACCATCGCGGACAGTCCCGGTGGTGGAGGGCAGAGGGTGAAGCAGATCGTGGACTACCCACGCTGCCGTGGCCTCAGGGAGGGTGACATCATCGTGGAGGTGAACAAGAGAAATGTGCAGAGCATGACTCACAACCAGGTGGTGGACCTGCTCAGCAAGTGTCCAAAAGGCAGCGAGGTCACCATGCTGGTGCAGAGAGGTGAGTGAGTGCTGATCTCTCCTTAAATACACTTGTCATGTCAGGAAATCTGTCCTTTGCTTTCTAACTCATAACTACAGATGGAGATGAGGATGGGGGGGGAGTGGGGAGCAGCAGGTGTCAATTTATGTAGCAGTCTCTGATTTATGTAGCCATATGTTGAAGCGCTGCTAAACAAAACAAACCATTGCCATGAATCTGCTTGATGCTATTGACAAAAAAATGATAGGCCCCTGCCTTCCAGACTGTTTCTGCTCACAGAGTTTTTATTGACACACACATTTATTTATTCATGCAAATAGAGTAAGAAAGCAAAAAAAAAAGAGATTGTGTTGCAAAGTAGGCAAGATAGAGGGATCATGAAGAATGCAAGGAAAGAAAGGGGACACAGGAAGATATAAAATTACAGTTGAGGACATGGCTCTCGGTGTAGCGGGAATGAAGGACGATGTCCTTTTGAAAGGCAGAACATGGCAATCCTGAAATGAAAAGGAGGCCAAATGAAGAAGGAAATGAAAAGGTAGAAACAAATTAATAGAAAAATGAACAGAATGTTTCAGCTTAAAGATTCTGAATAAATGCTCTCTTGTTGATCTGTATTACACCCACCTTCTCTCTTTGCTCCATTCCTGCCTGCTTTGTCTGTTCTTTTGACATCATGTCTAGTTTACAGTTTTTGAGGTTATTGTTGCGCCTCCATGATAAAGTGATTTGCCTTTTATTGCCCCACCTGGCTATGTGTGTTGCATTGATTTGAGCTGAAGGCAGTGACATTTTGCTCTTAACACAAAAATTCCCAGTGTTAGTGGGTCAGTATTCACTCTTTGGAAAGAAAAACTTTGAGCGGTCCTCCTCTGTCCAATGAGCACTGCTCAGCTTTTTTCAGGGCCTCTGATTGACAATCGCTGTCTTGCAGAAGAGCGAAATAGGAACAAAGCTGCTGTGAATGGAGGATAAAAGTGAAATGATTGAATTTCAGTATTTTCCCCTCCAGTCCCCATCAGACTCGCAAAACTCTAGAGCTTAAAACGCCTTTTGTGATACAAGTAATTGGGCTATTTTCTCTGTCAGACTATCCCCAACTTGCTTTGGGGCTTATTAATTCAAGAAACAAAAAGATGGGGGCTGTTTCTGTGCATGTGTGTGGTTTATCATCTCTGCAGGGTTAAGTGCTTAAAACTGCAAGAGGAAATTGGCCAGATGAATGGCAGTCATGTCACAATATGATCTGGCATTAGGTTTTTGTCTTTTTAAAAAAATTTTATGTGCTATTCCATCTCAGCTTTTACCTCAGTGACATCTTGGATTTCTCTCAAGCAAAAAAAAAGAAAATCCTCTCTCCTATGCTTGAATTTGGTAAAGAGTGGCATTTCTTCATCTTGATAGTGCACTCAAAACCATAAAATGATGCAAACTCATCTTGTTTTGGAGCTTAATGGGGCTGACTGTAAAACAGCAGGCAGTTTAACCGGGCTTCTGTAAATGCTTTGACTAGCTTTGATGGCTGTACGCTGACAGATATGACTGTGACTGAAGGACAGCCAGAGTTAAAGATATGATGGTGTGAGCGACAGTTATGGTTATGACACATTATAATTGTGCTAACGTTGTGAAAGGGGTTTTGATATTCTTATTCTTTATATTCATTTTTAATGAATAAGAATTCTGGAAGGATTCTGAAATAAATGGGATCAAGCAAGTTTGTTTGTTGGGTGAGTGACGGGTCTTGTTGAGTTCCGCGTGTCCATTTATTTACTAAATTATTAGTTATCAGTCTCATCTGTTTCGATTTTGTTGTTTATGTCTTTGAGAAAATTCATATTACTTGTTTTAGAATTAATTTTATTCATCAGTTTATGTTAGTTTTCATTTCTAAACAGTCTTAAGAAAACCTGCTAGATACAGTAAATAATGTTAGGTGGTAACAAAAGAAACAGACTCAAAGTGAAATGTTTGCGACTAAATCAGCGTTAAAGAAAACTTGAATACTTTTGAGATTCAGTTGTTCATCATTAGGATTTTGGTTGTTTCCACTGGTCAGATTATATCCATCAATAATTAAAAGCAAAAGTATTTTAAGAAAAGACAGTTTAGATTATAAATAACTAAATCCTTAAGTAAAATAAATGTATTTTTTTTGGCTAAGTAATTTATTGTTCATTGTATTTATCTTTTTTAAAAGTGAAAAGTAAATAAACCCGACAGGCTAAATCATTTGGTGCACAGAACCATCTGGAAAATCCTCTGCTGGAGCTATTCGGAGGGAAGAAAAAACCGTAGCAGATGATTGAATAAGAATCTATCACAGTTTATCTGTGAACTCAGCAGACAGTCAGTAAATAGGAACTGCCATTATTGATTATATTCACCTTCAACTCGCCCCTGCTGTCAGAATAGACACTGAATGGTCTGAACCTTTTTGTTTTTACCATAAACATAAGACTTACACTCTGTAAGGACAAATACTCCTCATAGCAAGATAGCATTATCATTTGATTTTTATTAGGTTTATATATATACGGGGTGCCGGGTGGGCCATAAGTTTCCATCCATGGGAAAGTGTATAATGTATATAGACGGAGAGCTCCGCGAAAATTAGGAAGCGCAACCTCTGCATGAAGTTTCTCTTTGTTCAGGTTCAGAGCCAGTGAGTAACGTAC
>JAPMNP010631025.1:0-11322 GCA_029874935.1 Atherina boyeri
GTGTGTGTGTATGTTATGAGTGTTGACTGATGCTATCAAGCCACTCCAGAAAGAAAGCGTGGGTAATGCCAGCCCAGATCAACACCCCCTCCCTCCTGCCTCTCAGCGCTCTGCCTTTGTTTCTGTTTTTTTTCTTTGCAAAGCACTGCATTTCAGTTTGAGGAGTTTTTTACACATTGAATTTTGGTCTATTTAAGTATTGAAATTTGTGTTCTCCCCTCTTCTAGTCTGCTTCTTTCTCTCTACTTTTCTCTGTCTCACTCCGTTATCCCTGTGCGTTGCAGTGATATCCTATTTACACAGAAATCTTGGCTCAAAATCACATTACTACAGAACGCACACACCAACACACATCCACCTCCTCTCCATTGTGTCTAGCTGGCATGCAGATAAATGAATGAACCTTTGGGATTTATCCTTATCTCTGTAACCTAAACACACACAGGGCTACAGGATGATCTACAGAGCTTTAAGCTGGAAGTCTATATTATTACCAGCGTGGCCTTTTTCATAATCACTGATATCTATCCTGGACCTAGAACCTGGAATATAATCTTGAACAGAAACCACAATTAATCCCTCAGCGTTGCCTTTTGAAAATATTTGGTCTATCCAGTTGTTTTCTTGTCGGATACATTTAGGTCTACTAAATATTTAAAGCTTGTTAGGCAGTTATAGCATGCAGAGACAATGTTTGTGATGCCCAATAGAAGAGCTGTAGTATAAAGATGGATTGCCATCTGCTATCGCGGGATTTTTATTGCATCTAAAAAGCTTTCATATATTTCCATTTCTTAAGATGATATAGGTTTTTTTTTCATCTATTATTCAGCACATTGTGTATAATTGCTGACAGTTAATGTTCTGACTGAAAACAGAACCAGTAGCAGTTTACATCAAAACAAAATTAAGATAAAAAAATGAAATGTCATACAATCAGACGCTGCATTTATTGATGCCTCAGCTCACTGCAGCTGTGGTCTGATGAAATCGGCCAATCAAATCTTTTCAGGAAGTACCGCTTTCAGCCGCCTTTGTTCCTCACCAAGCGCGTCTCCCCACCAGTGAGACACATAATGATGAGCAGCGCAGTGATAAAAGAAAATTGATGTCTCTTTTCAGTGGCTGCTGGTGCAGTTTATGAGAAGGAGATGCGCTGCTAATGATTGTAGATGAAGTAAAAAATATCCTGAGATAGATGCATGGTAGTTTGAAAACGCACCAGTCTTTTCTAGAAGAGCATACTCAAACATGTACAGACTTACCATTGAGTGTGTTGAAGGCAGTTTTTGTTTCTGTTTTTGATTATCACAGAATCATGTTGTACATGTATTATCCAGGGATACTCCATGCTCATATTGGCTTGTGGTTTTGTCGCAGTGTGAGACATTAAAGCACCAGACCTCAGCTGCACTGTCAGCAGCTTGTCCTTCGCAGTGGAGAGTCAATGTGAAACAGATAATTCCTCCGACTGAGTTTTCAGTGGTTAGTCGGCTGTTTTTCTGAAGACAGTTTAGGTTCAGATCTGCCTGTGAGTAAATTATTCTCTGGTGATCTCTACTTGGTCCACCAGACTTTGACCTGGTAGAGATCACTGGATGTATTCTCTTGTATAAGCAAAGATGAGTGGTTAACAATGGTTTTGCTGGCAGTTTGCAGCCTGTGAAGGTTAAGCAGATTACCAGGTTTGTTTTTTTTAGCCTATTTTTTAAAATGTTTTGACAGAATTATGAGTTTAATTAGTACTTAATCTAAGTATCCCTAGTGGTGATTAAATCTATTCCAGAGGTTTTAAGAATAGTTAAAAAAAACCCCATAAAGATCACAGTTCAGTGAGGTTCATATGGCAAGTTATGAGGTTGTCCACATTAGATTGTCACATGTTGAATACAATCATATTGACACACCCACTGGATATTCAACACTGCTCGAGATGAAGTGCATCAAACACTGCTGTAGGCCCACAGAGGCCCGTTTGTGGACAAGTGCTTGCACATAATTGCTGGATATTTAGGGTGTTTTAGGGTGCTGAATCAAACATCATCTAGTGCAAAGATGTTTTCTACATTTTTGTGCACAGATGGAAGTACAGAGTTGGGAAAAATGTCAGTGGGAGGTACTGTACAAAAACTTCCAGTATAATGGACCTATGCACAGGGATGAAGTTGAGCTGACATTTGCAAATAATTATTTTTCTCTAAATGTTAGACCCAAGTGGGCCTGCACCATTAGACCCATGAAATGAAAAACTTTTTCAGCAAGCTTAAGCAGCACCAATTAATAACTGGTGGCATTGTAGAGGGAAAACATTTTCCAACCAATTTAATATCTCTGAAACTAAAGTCTCTCAAATAATTGTCATGAAATGATATGCCAATTTTAATATCCTGTAATACCTCCTGCTATGATGAGATCCTTAGAACACACTGATCAATTTAGATTTACTTAGGTTTTAACACAATCTGGCTAACAGTGCCAAAAATGTGAAAGAATGCCAAAATGCCAATTAAAAGCAGGTAGACCCTCAGCATGCAGATAAATCTGCAAGTTTTTATCACTTTCCAAAGCAACCTAGAAAGGCTTGCTCCTCTCTTGCCCCCAATTACACCATCCCTCATTATTCCAATATATTAATGAGGAGGGTAATGACTGTGTGAGTTCCTTCTTTTCCTTGTATCTAGGTGCACACATTAATAATGTTTTACACACAATACACACACGTATGCAATATATGCATTCATACTAGCTGCCTAATGTTACACAGGAAGATGTAGCAAAAAAAAAAAAAAATGACAAAAGAGAAGCAATTTCAAGATACACTAAAGGAGTTGTTGATTGTTCTTATTGGTGGTTTGCACCTCTCCTTTTTTGTTGCAGCCCTGGTGATATCCAGTTCAAGAAAAGGGAGACTGTTCGGGAGGAAAAAAATCCTAAAATGTGAAAAAAAAGCCAAAATATTTCTCTTGATTGCAAATAGGTCTCTTTATGCAGCAGTTGTTCAATTATTCAATCACCCTACATTACACAGAGTCTAACGTAGAAGTATCCAAAGTGAAATACATATACAGTTTAAAGTAAAGAAATTAAGTTTTTATTTATGGTATATGTGGTTTGGGTAAAAAACACATGAGACAATTTAAAAGATTATGAAAGAAAAAAAGAGAGAGGAAAAAACAAGAAGTGTGAGATGATAAATTCCCCCGCATTGTGCCCACGGTGAGCTGATTGATTTCTGTGAACTAAGTGAGAGGGTCATCCCAACAGCGTAGGTTATAACGGAGATGAAAAGGCTTTTAAACACTTCCTCTCACTAAAGATCTGCCCTGCCCTGATTGAATTCCAGTCTTGGCTCCTTATCAGCTCCAACAGCACTTAAAATCTATTAAGTGATTTTACTCTCTTTGCTCTCCCACCTCCCGTTCTTTCACTTCCAGCATCACTCTGTATCTCTTTGAATGCTGCTCTTTGTTTGTCTGTGATGTCTTTCTCTTTCTCTGTGTAGACCTAAAAATATTCACATCTGTTTCGCTGTGTTGACAGTTTGCATTTGCAGCCAGCACTTTATGACTCATTAATACTGGACGCATGCATGTGAAAGACATGCTGACAGTAGTTATGCAATGAAGAACTTGTCATCAGTGGAGCGAGGCAGCTGTATGCTTTCCATGATCGGGTTCAGTTTGTGGCTGCAGCTTTAAGTAATTTTACTTCAAGCAGCAACAATTATTTAACCAAGTTTGGATGCTGTGATCTGTTTAGAGTTATTCAAGTAAAAGTGGCCTTAGTTCACTGGCTTCAGCTCTTTACATTTGATTTGGTCTTGCAGTATGTCTTTTAATATGTCAGAAATAAGAGGAAATTACATATTTGAGAAATTAGAGCAACGTTTCACATTTTGGGTTATTGCACATTTATAGATAATGAAAACCACAAAATCCTCCTTCAGGGACAAATATTAATGTTTAGGTCAACAAAGACTGACCTGACGGTCCAGTGATTTTAGTGCAGCGCCTAACCCAAGTTCTACAAACTAAGAGATTCATTTGTAATAAACAGACAAGTTAGTTAATGCTAATGTTTGGCCTAGCTTACACACAATCTGCTGGGACATGATTTATCATATTGGCAATAACAAACTCAACTTGAACAGCTATTTCTAACAAGTGTTTAGTTTAAACATTTCCATCTATAATCAAAATCAATAACATTGCACATGCTTGTGTAATGGTTGCATTTCCAGCTAGATTAATCTGGCATTCCTTAAGGAGTTGGTCTGTCCTGAATAACATTTTTATATGTGATTTACTATTTTTAGGCTCTGTGTCTTCATTCAGAAACAGCTAATCTTGCATTTGTAATAGACAGTGGGTATAAACTAACTAAGCAAGCACACAGAATTGAAGAGCAACAGAATACTTTGGATCATTTTTATTTTAAGTAGGTGGTATGGCATATGCACATGTGCAAACGGCTCATTCACAGATAGTGTGGCTCACTCCTCTGTGGTTGTCTGGCTGCAGGGGAGTGTGACCTACATGTAAATATTTTAGGCAGCACTGATGACACTTTTCACTACAAATTTGACAGGTGCTTTTATCTTTTATGGGGAAGGAAGATACAATAGCAACTATCAGTAAGGTCAATAAAATGGTAACAGTGTGGTGAACTGAAGCATGATACTCTCTGCTGTTCATGAAAAGGATGTCTGCTGTGCAAGCTGTGATGGCATACATATGCACAGTTAAGGAGGGGGGACAAAATATACCAGAATGGTTCAACAGGAAACTGAAAACCTCCCAAACCAATCATACACTCAAGTTCCAGTTGTATCTAGGATATGAAACTTGAGATTCTTTTTTGATGGCGCCAAAAGAGTTTTTTCAAGATGTTACTCTCACTCGCACAAAATCAAACTGATTGAATACATGTTGAATGGTTTTATGAATGCTTATGAAAAAACCATGAATGCTGCCAAGTGGGGGTATATTTCCTGTGGTTGAGTGGTGCCACTGCTGAATGACATTGCTCAGTGCTGATGCTGCCCCTGCAGAGATTCAGTCCAACTCTGGTCCAGCAAGAGGGTGAAAACTCATTGACATTCTGGAGTAAAGCTTGGCACTGCAGTGCTGCTTTCATGTCTGAATGTCTATCACATTTATGGTGTTTGCATTCTTAGATTCATTTGTCAAGCATGGGCCAGCCGTTGCCATAGAAACACAAATTGTCTGTTAGTGGGCCCGTTTGGTTTTGCACACATGAATAAATGGGAGGTGGTGGAGATTGTTGACAAATTGACTGAAAAATAAATCTGGGGAAGATGATGCTGTGAATGGACTTTGCAGTGTAGACATGACACACACAGGCACACCAAACACACGCTTTGCATATCTGTGCACTTATTGCTAAACTTTTAATGGAGTTTGAGAGCAGGTCAGCTCTATTCTATGTTGAGTACACGTGGACGGGAGTAGCATTTACAGTATTTGTATCAAAGAAATCATTTTGGCCCAGAAATGGTCTGACAGAAGTGTGTGTGTCTGTGTTTGTGCTCCCGTGCATCAGTGTTTAAGTGTTTATGTGTGGCCTGTGTTGCAGGCCAAGAAGACAAATGGTGCTTCGGAGCTTGTGGCAGTCATCTTGCATGTGAGCCACCAGTCTCTCTGTGTGTGTATTACAGTGAGAGAGAGTAATGGCAGATGCTCTCCTCGGTCACACAGACATGCTCCAATGCGGCTGCCATCTGGTTGGCTGAGTGGAGCTGAGGGCGCGATGCTAGTCGCTGTGAAATCAGTGACTGATGGGAAGGCTCAAGGCTTAAATCCACTTAATACAGTGAGCAGAGATAGAGGAGGGAAACTGCAAAGAGACCGGGGGGGTCACGGGATGTAATGCCTTTGTCCACTTAAAAGGGCAGATGGAGAGAGCGTTGCAGCGGGACAGCAGCAGAGGGGGCAGTCATGCATCGATAGGGGGAGGAAGGGATTCTTTTAAAGAAGAATCAAAAGGGTCATGGTAACTTAAAGTGGAGTGTGTAAAACTTTTAAAACAGAGTTTTAGTATCTGACTATTGTTTTACTTTCATGCATTAACTTAATTTTTTGTGTAACAGTGATTTATAATTCTGTCCACTGAGACTGGAATCACTAGCAGTGACTCTAAGGAATTTAAGGTATCTCTCTGCTAAAAAATTCTCTTTCTCTTCTTGTTTACATGTCCAGGTAGTGTTTTCTTCAGCAAGTTATAGGAGAAGCTAGCCGTTTTCTTTTTGTCGGGAAAATGTCCAACATGACATGTTCTGTTTAGGATTTTTGTATTACTGTGATGTAGATCTTTCATGTCTTACCCAACTATGTTTAACTACGACAGGAGTGGATTCAGGTTATTTAGAGGTATACAGTGTCCAATCAACAGTTGGACAAAGAACAGAAAGCTGTTTCACTAATTTGACCCATAAAGCAGCTGGGTTTTTAGCAGTAAACTCATTTCTATACAGCTTCAACCGTTTGTGAGATGCACTGTAAATATAAACAAATAATTCAATTACTTTTCATGTGTTTTATCTCAAGATCCTGGGGCTGATAACCTTCCTACTAAGGTTCACTGCTACTGTCACTCAAGTGAGCGGTTAGCCAAAGCAGAATGTCATGTCCATAAATGTAACAGCCAAACAGTAAAAAAAATCACATGGGCTGCTACTCTCAAAGTGCATCCTCCAATGAGAGACAGCTCTCATGAATTTAAAATTAGGAACAGCTGCTGGATTTGCCACCATACGTCTTATACGGACTAACGCTATTTCAGCCATTTATCTGTAAGACACCATAAGTATGAGAGGGCATCTTTTCTCTCTGTCCTTGTCCCATTCACAAATCATGCAGCAGGGGATAAAAGCCTTGAGCTGCTCAGCCAATAGCTGACCTCAAACCTTCTGTATTTCTAGGCTGTATTAGCCGTTATCCCAGGAAAACACACTATCTGTGGCACGTGGCTTACACAGCCAAGAGAGAGGTGGTTGTGACCGGGGGTGGATCCCAGGTTGCTGGCTATTTGTTTATATGGTTCCATTTGTTTTCTAATTTCAGATATTTATTCAAGCTTTAGGATGTAAAGGTATTCTATGGCTCTTTTCACTAGCCAAATCATACTACTTAAGAAGAGTAAGCATGTAATTCAATGTATGAAGTCAATGGGAAGAGCAAACCTAAATGCATTGTAGATTATTATCTAAACTGTGCACACTTCTATCAATTTTCTGGTAATCGACCCAAAATAAGATGCTTTTCTACATTTTATAGTGAAGTGAGGTTTTCTTTCTGCAATGCTGTTTCATCATGAGTAAACCTGCAAACACATAGTACAGTACGTAAATGAGAAGGACGGTGCAGAAATGAAACGATGAAGAGAGAGGGAGAGCTGAATGAAGCCGTGGTGACTCGTGCTCTTTAGTTGAGGTTATCTTTGGCTCTACAGGCCTGCCTGTCCGTCTCCATCACATCAAAACACACAAATGCTGCCTGTGGAGCTGAGCCACAAAAGGCTGGGAAGCACTGTCATCTTTTTTAGACCTGTCTCTCATCCCTCTGATTTTTCTTTCACATCTTTCAAAAACACTGACAGTTTCTAGACTTTCCTCAATCCTGTTATCTCTTATGCTCTCTCATCACCTCTTTCCCCCTCGTGCTCTCAGCCGGCCATCGTTTATCTGGGATTTGTTAAAATAATGTGCACTGCCTCATCTCTCTTCAGCCCATGTTCCTACTCCCTCATCAACCATCCAACCATGACTCACACTGTTAGATTTAGATCTGAGGTTATTACCCCATGCGCTCAGCTTTGTTGAGAGCAATTGATTTATTGATTTGTCTTGAAATTTAAGTAATAGTTTGAAACTGTTACTCCATGCAGCCTGTCTGGGTGTGTCCCTTTACTGACCATCAAGGGTGTTTACTCTGGAAAAGGTGAAAGTCTCCCTCTGATGGTTAAAGGTCAGACTGAAGTATAATGATACCTTCTGACAGGAAATAATTTAGTTTAGGCACATGCTTTTATCTTTGAAAAATCACTTTAAGACGCATTTCATTTCTAAAGGTCAACCTCTGGATTAATTTGTGTTGACTTATTATATTCTTAGAGAGAATCAAGTTTAGATTTGTTAATATCTGCAGCATCAAAGTCCTAAATGAGTTTTTTCC
This sequence comes from Atherina boyeri, assembly GCA_029874935.1. Lineage (NCBI taxonomy): Eukaryota > Metazoa > Chordata > Actinopteri > Atheriniformes > Atherinidae > Atherina > Atherina boyeri. The sequence goes on from JAPMNP010631025.1 coordinate 8,193, forward strand.
AGGTATAAACTCATTGTGGCTGAAAATACACAAAAACAAGAAGTACAGATTATTAAAAGCATAAAAAAAATAAATGCAATGTACAATACCTCACACAAAATTTGAAAAATCTGATGAAAATGTTAAGGTTTTACCAAGTGACCATAAAGATGGCTCTTCTGTAGATGGTATGGGGGATGTCAGGACTTCATTTTGACTTGGCCTCCTTGAGATTAGATTTTTCTTTCATAGAAGTTAAGTAAGATCAGGCTCTCTTTTAGCCATGTGCTGCAACTTACTGGTGCTCATTTTGCTCAGCAGGCTGAAGCAACACTAACCAGAATAAAAGAAAACTCACTGAGCTATCATGACATCATGGAACGGGATGTCTCAGTTGTAATATGCATGTTGATGTTCAGTGTTGATCGACATTTCATTAAATGAACGGTTATTATACGTATAGCATGTTGAAGTTCATGTTGGTCTAATGGTTCTTAAAGGATTTTCTGTTTTTTATTGTCATCCTTGTTTGTCTCTTTTATTATCCTGAAAGAAATGAGTCAGCAGGAAAATTCTGTTTGTTCTTTGCCATTTCTTATGTGCTGTTTCTTCATGATGTACATTTATAGCTACACAGTATCTTTGTGCTGCAACACACTCATTATTCTCTCCATCTTTTCCTAGGCTTTCACAACCTACCGTGTCTACCTCTTAACAGCACGCATTCCCACCAAGGTAAGACCACCAATTCTGCCCTCAGAGTCTGCTTGTTTGTCAGCACAGTGGATTTTTTTCTTTTTGCTATTGAGCACTATAAGAGTAAGTCAGAAAACCATTATCTGCTGCTGAAGTTAAGTGTTTTAACTAAAAACCATTATGAAAGTAATTTGTGAAGTTTGGGGGCATATTGCAGTTTTTATTGCTTATTAGCTTTCACTGCACTTTGGATGCTGTGCTTCAACACATGGCAGAAGGTGTTTGTTCCTCAAGCACATAATCAATCAAGTTAAAGGTATTATTGTAATGCAAATTCAATATTTAGTAGTTAGTCTTATTTAAACTAGATAATTGTCAACAAACTAACTTTGGAGAATCTGGAAAGATTTGTGCAAATTGCTTTAAAAATCTTTTAGGTTTGATGTGTTTAAATGGCAGAAATTCATTCTTCCTTCCTGCTTATTCAAAATGAAAGCAGACTCATCACTGTCTACAGTTGATACATACTAGTTTCATTATGTATCTTTCACATAGCCCCAATCTTTGAGAAGTGTCCTAACTTGTACTTGTGTGTATCTGGGTACAGTTCTGTGACTGTATATGGTGAAATAAACGACAGTAAACACAGTACAGATGGGATCTCTCAGCACTGTCGACTGAAATTCAATGTCATTTTTACCAACATAATCAAAGTAGTGCAGAAACAACACAGATGTTAACTGAAACTTCTCTCAGGAACTATGACCACAGGTTCTGACCTTATTGAACCCAAAAAAATCTTCTTTTTTTCATACTTTACTGATGTTCACAAAAACTCATCTGTATAAATTACTTACATTTGCTCCAGTGTGAAAAAAGTAAAGTTTCTCTGTGTGAATATAAGAATAATAAACTTAAGAAACTATCAAATACCTTAAAACCTGGTGGACATATTTTCCAATCGTTTGGGTGTCTTATTGGTTTGTTTCAATATATGAGAGTGGAAGCTATAATTGGCAATGGACAAATACTGTATGACTTCATCAAGCCATTTCTCTGGGCTTGTCATAAATCTTTGTTTACTTTTATGATTATTTGTTCTTTAAATTGTATCTTTTAAATCCAAAATGTTATATATTTTACAATTATTGCATCGATTGCCTGTTTTTTTTTGTTTTGTTTTTTTAAAAATCTTTTCTTACTGTCTTTTAACCTTTTAGTTTTTAGCTCCAGTGCTCCCTCATGGGGGTCCTACACCCTGGGAGTTGTGTCTGGTCTGCCCGCAGGGACGTCGTCTTGGGGACCTCCCAGGCCTGGAGGACCGGGGGACTCTGCACCATGTGTGGAGTCTACCCTGGTCTATCCGAGTCAGGGCGGTCTCTGTGGTGGTGCTCCCTGTGGCTGCGGACTGTGACTCCTCTCAGCATGGATGGCCCCCTAAAGGTGGTTTTCTCACTTTAATGCTCTATGCTCTGCCATGTTACTGTATTACTCTTTTTTGCTGTGTGTGCGTCCGTGCATGGGACTATAAGTAGGGGTGGGAGGGATGGGGGTTTCAAATGTATCCTGTTTTTATTATATTTTTTCTTGTGAAGCACTTTTTGTTGCATTTATTGCATGAAATGTGCTATATAAATAAACAAAGTGTGAGTTTGTCTTTGCTACTAACTGGTATGTTTGAAGATGATCCTGATGGAGATCATGAGCTAAAACATGTTGGTCTCATTACAAAGTATTCTTACATATTCCTGTAAGTGAGTTTAGACCTATTTATATAAAGTACTTGTTTTTGTGACTGACAAAGTCAAATTAGCCTTTTACCAAAGACGGATACTAATATCTCTCACCTAGCAGCCATCTTGGTATTATCTCCATCAATTTGACTGCTAATGTAATCCCCCCTATGCATGCTGGTTTCTTTATAGGCTGTTATTGACTCCCTGGAAATTCAGTTACATATAGTGGTGGATAACCTCATTTACATGGTTTGCTACCACAACTACCTACAACAATGCACTTGTAAACTGGCTTGTGCAGAACATCATAATGATGATTTGATTTGGAAAGTACTTATATGGAAATGCCTGGTATGGTTAGCAAAATCTCTGTGTTTATTCATATTTCTGTGGCAAAACACACATTTCTGTGCTAAGCCATAAACCTGTGGCAAAAACAAGCACTTACATTTTTGGGGGCAGCCATTTCATTGTCACTGGTCTCAACCTCAGACCAATTCCAAAGATTTTCGCTCAATTATGGTAAAAAAAAATTAGACTTAAAAAGCCTTCTAGTTTGCTCTTTGTTTTCTAGTCAATATGATTGCCATGGGAAAGTGTAATGATTGTTGAAAGGATATACAGATTTCAGATTTTCAGATTTTTTTTTTTATTCAGACATTTAAACAAACATTTAAACATTTAACAGATAACGACATAAGTAAACATAAAGTCTGAAA
>JAPMNP010631045.1:0-10955 GCA_029874935.1 Atherina boyeri
GAGGGGGGAAGTGCAATTTTTAGCACTTCCGCATAGGCTTCAACTCTAACGGCCGGAGTTTGCCCCTTGGTTTTTAAGTGAACAAAAATGACCGTCTGCGATTCTGATCTCTCCCATCATTCCTTGTGGAGTCTTAAAAGGGGCCCAGTTTTTTAACTGACCAGATTAGTAAACACAACGTGAGGAAGTTCAGCTGTAAAATCTTCAGGTCTTGTGTTTGTTTATTTGCAGTGTGCTCTGACCTACATAAGGGCAATATTGACACAACATAGACTGAGAGTTCAACTGTGGGTGACAATCTGTTGCATTGCAGGTACTACAGATTACCACTACCAATGGAGGGAGCGCCATTGGAAGAAGACTTTGATGCATTTGTTAACATTCTTAGGGTAAGCGCTTGTAAAAATGTCAATCATGGAAAAAGTCCACATTTTAGATGTCCCTTTTTGGTCGTGCTTTTCTTGTGAGGATCTTGTTGTGAAGCGCTATTAAAGTTATTAATCGCTGGAGTACTGGAGACCATCTGGATTTTGTCACCGAGGTAGTGAAAAGGTCACACGGGCTCTTATTTAATCCACCTTAAAATCTGTCTTGTCCGTGTTATCAATCACTGGTGAATATGATAGTTTAAGGGAAAAAAAATATTAAGGGTCTGTTGTCACTTTATGTCATCCGCTCTGTCTGGTTTGCGTCCTGCCCTTCACTCACACAGGATGTTCTCTCTTCCTCATTTTGCCCTTTTTTGGACTCCCTCGGAGCAGCCTGTCCAGTTCCCTGTGGTTGGAAAGTGGCTTCTTTTTTTAACAGTGCGTGGATCAGAGCTTTAAACACCACAGTCTTTCTTTTCAGTCTGACTTTTTGTAAATCCAACACAGTTATTTCCAATATGTTAAACATAATGACCCCCCACCCCCCGCCCCTCCGACCTGAAGTCAGATCTAACTTTTGTTGCTGAAAACCCATGTTACAATCACTTCAGCTATAAAATAGCGTTGCTCTTTATCATCTGGCATCATTTTAATGCTATTCCCCGATGTGGTCTGCTATCCAGGAGAGCCCCAGCTTGTGTCTGGGCCACGGTGCATCCCTGCAGCTGCCTACGCTGCTCTTCAGCTGCCAGGTGGGCGTCGGCCGCACCAACCTAGCCATGATCCTGGGCACACTAGTCATGAATCGCCTCAGGGGGAATTCACAACTTCAACCCCAGTAAGAGCTCAGCTCCAGATGAAAAATGTAAAATGTTTGGAACATGAAGTTTTACATTTACTTTGTGTTGCAGAGTTGGGGAGACACCCCCTTCAGAGTCCAGACCGGTATTCCAGGTCATCCATTCTCTGATCCACAAGCTGCCTAATGGACAGCAGGTCATGGAAGAGGTAAAGCTGATGATGAACAAGATTTGCGTATTTATTCATGCACATTCACAAGATAACAGGCGTATAGTTACCTTTAAAGCTATAGTCTATGATTTCAAAGATTGTTAATTGTTAATAACCTCATTTAGATGCTGGTTATGGTCCTACAGTACAATCCGAACAATATGAAGAGCAAAAAGAATGGAAAAAAATCCAATGACTATTGGGGTCACGGCTACAAAGAAGTTGACCAATGTTTGCTGTCCGGCCCGCTTGGCTTACATTGGTCAACTTCTTATCCAATCCCCTCGCTCCATTAGAAACCTAAAGCTTGGCTTTTGAAGGAGCTCTCTGGGGAGTTTTTTGGTTGTGTTGTTTTTTTTAAAGTCTTTCTTTGGCTCTGTGGAAACATTGTAGACAATAGCTTTAAGACATTTTTCCGGCCATGAAAGGATTTTTTTGGTTTTTAAAATGAACTTTTCAATATGCAAAAGTGATTAACTGACTCTTCAAGGGTTGTATTGAGGGGGATATTGACTAAAACTGATTTAATTTATTTCCATGGCAGGTTGACCAGGCTATTAACCTGTGTTCAGAAATGCACAACATAAAAGAAGCAATGTACGAGAACAAGAGTAAGCTGGAAGGGATTGGAGAAGATTATCAAATTCAGGTTAGTGATGATCATTTCTCTTGGCTGATGGCAGCAGCTTTGAATTTCTCTTCAAAGGCAGCGCCCCTGCCATTAACGGTTCCTGATTTCCAGCAGCTGTTGCTGCTCAATTTGTGCTTAAAAAAACATCAGAGTGAACGCTCAGTCAAAGGATAATGTTGATGATGTCCTTATCAATGAGGACCCTCAAGTGAATAGATTTTTTTCTCCCATCAGTCAGGAAAATTGAGGTTGAAAGGTTTTGCTTAAGAAAACACTTGACAGATGCAGTGACCATGAAAAGATAATCAGAATGGTTTGTCTTGTAGGGAAGCAGTACCAAAGACTACTTTCTCAACAGAACCATGCAGAGCTTGGAGCGCTACTTCTATTTGATAGTATTTAATGCCTACCTTCACGAACAGGTACAGCTCCTTTTTTGATTCTAAAAGTCTTCACTGATGACATGAAGACAATCGAGTGGTAAAAACACCGTATTATTCTGTTTTGCAGTATCCCCTTGCCTTTGTGTCTAACTTCAGTCAATGGATGTGCTGCCACTCCTGGCTGTATAGGTTACTGGGCTGCATGGATCTGTCAGAGCTATCTGCTCCGGCCGAGCTGGTCACCAGAGGAGCTCGTGTTCTGGTAAAGAAATCGACGCACACACATAAACCTTTGCATTTTTTGTTCTATGACATCATTTTGTGTTTCTTAGAAAATAAATTATGTTTTTGGATGTGAAGTGGCATATGTAGTGCTTAGTAATTTGAGAGTCAGAGGTTTGCGTTCACTCATCATGGACATGAATGTTGGGCTATCACTGATCTCATGTTCTTAAAACATTCAGTTGGATGGAAAATGTATGCTTTGTAGCAGATGTGTGCTTTTTAACCTTTATTTCCTCAAACATACATCTGTTTTTTGTTATCCAACAACTCAGTTTTTTGATGTTTCCTGACGCCTTTTTTTCCCGCCCACTTTGGACTTTCTCCATTGGAGTCTTCTGATAGCCTGTCTTCTGTGGGAAATACTTTTATGCAAACCAACTTATACGTGACCAAACTTTGAATAAAAAAAAAATTGTACTACTATACAGGCGTTCAGACAGATGCGCATGTGTCTAGATGTCTTCAATGACATTTCTGATTTGTGTTGCTCTCAAAATCATGCTTCTCTGTTTTGCACTGAACTTCTTGGACCTCCCTTTGTACTGTGTGTTAGTCAGCTCAAAGAGTGCTGTCAAACCATTTTTGTGCTCCACAGCGCAAACATCACCTGTAGTAAGCTATTTTCACTAACACTGATGGAATCAGTCAATCACCCTACCTCAGAAGAAGAACGGTACAAAGAAGTCTTAGAAAGCCCAGTATTGCCATGATATTCATGGTCATGATAAACATACTGTATGTAAACTTGTTGCTTGAATACCTTTTCTGATGTTTCTATTCAGATTCACTTAGCAATATGACATTTACTATTTTTAAACTTTCTTTTATTTACATTGTCATATAAATGGATTTGACCATGTAGCATTTTTATCCAAGCTAGGTACCAGTATGAGCCCCATCTTTTCTACCTCTCAAGGTCTTGTCTGAATCTTAACATGCGCTGCACATTACATGTTATGATTAATGCATAACTGCTTGTGTCTGAGCAGGTTGCTGATGAGTACTTGGCCCCCGACGTGCTCAGCACAGTCAAAGAGATGAAGGCGGCCAACTTCAGACGAGTGCCCAAGATGCCTGTTTATGGAATGGCTCAGCCTACATCAGAGGTGCAGCAAAGTCATTGATTATTTCATCAAATGAACACTGATGCTCTTATTAATTTACCAATGAAAAAATACAAAAGACTTGAAATGAGGATTAAAGATTTCCACTTGTAGTTCTTTTTTCCCTTTTAATGTACTGCAGCTTCCATCTTGACAGAAAACTGGGGCTATAATTACTGGGCTTCTCAGCAATTTTTAGTGTAATTATTAGTTTGATTTGTTAAAGACTGGTTTTCCACATGCCCGTCATTATTTCTACATTAAACGGACAGTTTTGCAGTGATCATCAATATGCACTCAGGAATATTCATGAGTCCATACAGACTCATAGGAATGACTCACAGTTATTTTATGGAGACTCACATGCCCACTGCAGGATGCTCCAGCTGGATTTCCAGCTCTTTGCCTTAATCATCAATGTACTCTGTGCAGGCTACCGGAGCAGTTTTGGCCCATCTGACAGATGAGAAGAGGAAGCATAGCCACGTGTTGTGGGTCAACCTCCAGGAGGAGTTAGTGCTTGAAGGAAATGGACAGATTTTCTCTCCAAGGGAACCCTCACGCCTTGACCAGCACATCTCTATCCCAACATGTGACCCACAGCTGCTAGAGGTAGAAGGAAAATTATGCTTCTGGCTCTTTTTATGGTTGTTTTAACAACATGTGCCTGAAAGAATTAGCTCTAGTTTCAAACTTTAAAAATGAAATTGCTTCTCTATCTCCTCCTGGTCTGTAGAAGTTGGAGATGTCCTTGAAAGAGGAGCTTCTACAAGCTCAGAAATGGCTGGAGGTGACGCTGGAGCAGGAGAAACAGATGAAGATGTTTAAAAGCTGCTCCACGGTTCAGGAGATCTTCAACCAGCACAAAAGCTCCCACCAGGGGCTTGTGTATAAACGCATCCCTCTGCCAGACTGTAGTGCACCCAAGGAGGAGGTAATGACACAGAAAGCTGCATCCCCACACACACACATACACACACACCCATACAAACATCCACTTGATACAGAAAGTGCTTTAGTTATTATGTTTGTCCTGACTTGAGCTGATAATGATGCAGCCTTGCGCGCCCTCTAGTGGTCAACAATATTAATGTCATACTGAGGTTATCACCAAGGGATAATGGGCAAGTTAGATCATTTTAAATGATTTTTTTCTTATCAGTTGTGCTTTAGTTTTTGTTTTTAATTAATTTGTCATTAATTAATGTAGCATTAGTTTAAATTTTTGTCTTGCTAGTGAAATTTTTTTGTGTGAAATGCATAAAAACTAAGAAAAAAATGTGATTGTTGGAAAAATATTGTAGGAGAGATTGTGCCCTTCTTGAATCCATTAATTTTGTGTGTGATGTTGTTATCAGGATTTTGACAGACTTTTGGAGGCAATGAAGAGTGCTTTGGCAGAGGATTCCCACTCTGCCTTTGTCTTTAATTGCTCTAATGGCAAAGGCAGGACCACCACCGCCATGGTTGTCGCTGTTATGACTCTCTGGCACTTCAATGTAAGCAACGTCTTTAAGTGTACTGTTTGCCTTTTAAGGATTGAAGCTTTTAAGACTATTTTCACTAAAATGAGACTTCCATCTTCAGGGTTTTCCTGAGTTTGCTGATGATGAAATTGTTAGTGTTCCTGATGCCAAGTACACAAAAGGAGAATTTGAGGTATGTATTCCTTAAAAAGCTTTTCCATCACAGTTCATATACACAAATACATATGTTTTTTCTTTTTTTTTTTAAATAAAAAAAAACAATGGTACAATGAGCTTGATATTAATGGAAACCTGAGATTGCAATAAAGTGCAAAAAAATGATAATTGAAAATAAACATATATATGATTTGGTGGTGAAGAATTGGTGGTCACTATTCCACTGCTATTGTTTTAGAATGAAACAAAATACAGATTTACATAGTGTTTTGCAGAGTTTTCATTTTTAAATGACTTGAAAAAACTCTATTGAAACCAGAAACACAGTAAACTGACAATCCAGGCTCAGACAAATGAATAAAGCATCTATGCTATACATTGTATGTTTTAATCTGTGGAGCACCTTAGTTTAGCTTGCTTCGTTATTTCTTTTTCAGCCTTGTAATGTTATTTCTGACATCTGAAGTTTGGAGTTAGTATTGTTGCTTAGTTGTTGCATTATATGTATTGAAAGACAGGCAAAGAAAGTGTTGCCACTTTCCAACGCTTCAGTTATTTGCTTAATAATATTTAATTTCTGTCACTGGCACTATTTATTCAACAGATATTGAGTAAATATTAAATCTTTACTGTTTACAAACACAACCATTTTAGCAGCACAACAAAACATAATCATAGACAAGTGCTGCACTGCCCTGTTTTAATTTCTCTAAACTAGCAGTGTGCATCTCTGATAGAAAGCGGTGATGAATGTAGTCAAAAGCCAAAGCTTTTCTCCTCTGAACTGAATAGCGCCTGTGAATGGGAGCTGCTGGCAGTTTTTTTTTTTTCTTTTTTTCTTCTTTAATTCAGAATTGGGACAATGAAATAGTGGTTGGAACCTGCTGGCTGTGTCCTCAACACTGTAAACATGAGCGCACAGAAAGAGGCCGGGCTCTGCTGGAGCACAATACTGCATGCCAATCACAGCAGTGTGGCCACCGGAGTTTCTGGGTTACATAGAGCGGTCGCCACGGAAACCTCGTCTGCCTCCAATTCAGCTTCTTAAGCGTCTGTGATGTTGCTATCCTCATTCCCTGAACTGTGGGAAAAAAAAGGAAAAAAGAGAGTTGTTGCTATGACTGCGAGATCTGAAGCCTTATTAGCTTCAAACCTGGCAGGAATTGTGATTAGAAATATACTTTCTGCTTCTTGCTCAGTACCAAAACAGAAAGAAAGCCACTGTTAGCAACCAGCTGGTGAGTAATGTTGAAACTTTAGCAGTTGTAGCGACAAAATTTAAATGAAAAGAGGTTGAGACTAAGTATTGAATAGATTTTTCCCTGCATACTACAGATGTACCCAAACAGGACACTTATAAATTACAGTGTTGCGTTTTTTAGTTGGGGAGAACATACAAGAAGATTCCTGGTTTTAACCTTGCCCAGGGTCTCTCTGAGTGGAGTTTCTATGTTTTCTCTTTGCATGTGAGGATTTTCCAGCTTCCTCTCTGTCCAAATATATGGATGTTATGCTAGTACTCATTTCTAAATTGGCCTTTTACAGGCATGGAGCAGGTTAGTTAACACAGTGCCAATGAGAGAAGATGCCAGTAATGACCTTAGAGAAGCAATTGGCAATTGTTGCTGGCCATTAATTTGACAAAGGGTATAAAACAATTTCCAATTTGGGGCCCATCATTCCACAGCGAGAAAGTTTATTGACAAGTTGCATAGTTTCCATTCTTCTCATGAGTGGTCATCCCAGGCGGTTCCTCCTAAAGTCAGACCAGACAATGCCCAGAAAAATGGCAAAAAAAACAAAACAGCTGGCTACTTCTCAGACTCCAGAGGCATCAGTTAGGATGTTAAATAGGGATGTGAATCTTCCAACAACTCACGATTCGATTTGATTCAGAATTGATTCTCAATTCACAATCAATGCTCTTAGTAAAAAAAAAAGGTGCTAATTCCAGTAGAGCTGAGACAATATGCTTTTCTCCCGATTCAATTCTTTTATGATTTTTTTAAAGTGCCGATTACATTTTAATTGTGATTCTTCAATTGCAGATTTTTGATTTACTATAGTATTGAAAAGATCATCTTAAACCTTTACAACAGAATGAATGAAAAATATAGACTATCTGAAGTAAACTGCGACATACTTAGATATACTTTGTATTAAAGTGAAGTTTTTTTTAAAAAGCCTGGACTGCATGTTTTAAAAAAAAATTGAAAATCAATTTTTCTAAATTTGAAAAAATCAATTAAAAGAATCGTTAAACAAAGAATCACGATTCTTATATGAATGTATATAATGTTAAATGTTAAAGTTTATAATAATACAATTAGACAAACATTGAACAGGTATGTCTTGTTTGGAAGGTTTGCCAGGAGAAAGCCAGGTTGTGGGCACCGCAGTTATTGAATTGACCATGAACATGAAATTTTCTAGACTGATATGTGAGGCCATCTGTTCAGCAGCCATCTGTCTGACACTGGGTCATGCAGCAGGACAGTGATCCCAAGGACAAAGGAAAAACTTTCTTAAACAGAAAGTTTAAGAAAGAAAAAAAAATCAAAGTTTGAAATTGTTGCAGCCAAAGCCCTAAAATCAACCGCAAAGATAAAAAACAAACAGTTTCTGTTGTAAAATGTTTTCTCATTCATTTAACTGTTTGGACCAATTTAATTTAATTTATTTCATTGCAAATAGGGCTTTCACACCGGCACGGTGTCGGTTTCTGAACCTAATTTTGAACCTGCTGGCACATAAGTTGGTCCAGAACCTGAACAGCCGGTTCCCAACGGGCACCAAAAACTAGTGCTTCTCAATTGCAAACCGTGACATCATCGACGTGTAAATGCTGGATTCACCTTATTGCCAGACTACTCTGTTACTGATGTTTCAATAAAGAAAAAAAGTGCTATATCGCAAACTGTCTTCCAAGAAAGTTCGGAGAAAAAATGGATGTGAAGAAGGAATACTGGAACATAAAAAAGACTTGGTGCCATATCTGTGTGAAAGCTCCTAATGATCCAAATACTTTCAATGGGTGACAGGTCTGGACCACAAAGTAAAGCACCTTGATTCTTTAACCATGGAGCCTTGCTATTATGTTACATGCAATGCAGAATGTGGTTTGAAATTGTCTGCGGAAATAAACAAAGCTTTTACTGTAAAATACGTACTATGATGGCAACACACACATGTTGCTCCAAAACCTCTTGAATGCAAGTTTATCAGCAGCATGCATCGATGAAAGCTACACCTTTTATTTCTTGTATAATGACAGTTATGTGAAGTGGTTGAATGTAAACCGGCAGCGATTGTATCTGACCCACACCGAATAAGAGGACAGGATTCTGCCTACAGGCTGTTTGGCTCTCTCACCCTGTATTTTGCGTCATCTTTGTATTACCATTGATATCTGAATTAATACAGCCATATAGAAATCAACAACATGATTAACTGGTTTGGAGCTCAGTGTGACACTGATGTGATTTTAACGTCATATGAACATGCTGATGGAAACACTCCCTGTTCTTGCTGGGTCAAAACTAAATGAACATGCTGACACACATTCGTGCCAATGCATTAATTAAGTCAGGACAGATGGTCAGTACTACTCATAACTAAATTGTAAATGTGTGAAAACCGGGTCATGGGGTCGAGAGAATTGTCCGTGGCTCTGCATACAGTAAAGTGCAAAAGGGCAGATGTGGGGAGGGCTACAGGGAAACCTCTGCAGCATTTAATGTGCCCCAAAGCACAGCAGCTTCCATTGATCTAAAATTAAAGAAGTTTGAAACAACATGCAGACTCTCTGAATCTGGCTGCCCAACCAAACTGCAAAAACATTTGTTATCTTAATAAAATGGGAAAAACCCACTTGAATTGAGAACATTCAGACAAAAATCAAGTGAAATAATTTGGCAGTGCAATAAGATGATTAGACTTTGTAAGATTTCCTGACATAGGAAGATTATTAGGCTTTGCATAAGTGAGAAATGCCTTAAAACAAGTTGTGACTCTCATTTCAAGTCCTTTTTATGAGGCAAAAAACTAAACTAAAGAGTAAATGCTTTTTTGGTGGTGTTTCTTCTGAATTCAAGAATTGTTTTTTATATTTTTTTCTTTAAAACAAGACAAAGCATTTACACTAAATTAAATCTCTAATGGACAAGTTTTACATTTGCTACACATTGAATCTATCATCTATTCACTCCACTGGTGGTGGACAGAAATGTACCAATAGCTGCTTCAACATCACCATAGACCAGAATTGAGTCAAGGTGGGTGAAGTGCCTTGCCCCAGGGCAGATGACCAGGATGAAATGGGAGTCTAACAACCAATTTTCCAGTTATTGGACAACCTGCTCTACTTTCTGAGCCATTGCCACCCCATCCTGTTTTCTTTCTCTTGTTACAAGATATTTTCTCTCAAAGTGAGAAAGGAACAACATTGAACTCGGCCTTAAATGGCTTGGTTTGAGTTTTTTTTTGTCTAAATAAAGGACTTGGAGTGAGTGCTTCACCGCTTGTTTTAAGATATTTCCCAGTTGTGTAAAGTCTAGAAACTTTTTCTTAGTTCAGGAAATCGTACTAAGTATCTTACTACACTGGCAGATTATTTTGCTTGATTATAATCTAAACCTTCTTTGGTTAAGTGTTTCTTTTCCAAAGAGTAATTTTAGCATTGTGTGTGAATTGGTACTGGGAGGTCTTGAAACAAGTTTTTGTCTCTAAAATTGGACGTGAAAGATAGATTGTGATCTCAAACAGTGTCACAGTGAGATATTTTAACCTATTATGCATGTAAAATCACCATTTTTAGGATTTAGTAACTAAGTAAGAAATAAAAGACTGATTTACTGTCAAACATGATTAATAATCTTACAAATTTTGCCCTTGCCTTGTATATCACTCTGAAAACAAAATCCAAAAAGAATTTTTGGTTGAATATAAGATTTTGAAGAGTACTATTTTTGCAGTAACTAAGAAGTCAGTAACAATTACAAACAAAATTGTTCCTTTGTGGAGATGTGAGAATCTTACAGAATTAAAGCCATCAGGGCAGCCCTCGGCCTTTCAGACCTTTATGGCTGGGTGAACCCAAAGAAGCCATTCCTCATGAAAATGCACATGACTGCTTTCGGGGAATTTCCCAAAAGAAACCAGAGTAGTTTTCAGATTATGACAAGCAAAACCTTTTGATCTGATGAAGCAAAGATCAAACTATTTGGCTACAGCTTACAGCAGCAAGTGTGGAGGAAAGCAAGCATGGAGCATCACTTTATTACCATCCTTGCTGTCAAACATGGTAGTGGCAGCATCATTCATTCTTTAAATGTTTGTCATAGAAGAAGGGAGATTTTTCCTTTTTTTTTTGTGGAATATGTAATTGAACCGGTATTAGACAAATATTGGTATACAATTTACTTTGAAAAGCACCTTGCAAAGCATGGTTGGTTTTGGTTTTGCATTTATATAGCGCTTTCCAGCCGTATTCCTACAGCCCCAAAGCACTTTACAATGCTAACTCATTCACC
>JAPMNP010631102.1:2259-12851 GCA_029874935.1 Atherina boyeri
AAAAAAAAGAGACCACTGATGTTTTCTCCACATATCCTGCACCACTGACAGAAACAAAGTTACAGTCACAACTCAGTCACTTAATTTCACTGCATAAAAAAATCATATGCAACAGGTAAAGTTAACTTCACCTAAATAATCTAGGGATGAAATCAGCATAATTGGTGAAGTATTTTAATCTTTATTTTTGTGTTAATCGCTAATCTCTATTATTATGAGCTGGATTCTTTTGATTTGCGCTATAATCGTTTACTCCAAGGCCGGCTCTACGGGTGCCCTCTTGAGTGCCTGCCCATCCAAAGAAAATACAAGGAAGCAGATGTGACGTAGCTTAGTCATCCAATTAAATAGTATAAAACATAGCGGGACATAATCTGATTGGGCGTGAATTGTTCATCTACTTGTGGTCATGCTTGTTGCGTCAGTCTCCACCAGACCTCAACACGGAAAAGTTGTACCCGACTATTCTACGTGTTTAACTAAACACTCTTTTACTGTCTGTGAGCAATTTTTCCGTTTTTTGTTTGTTTTGCTCAGAACGAGTGGAAAAAGTAAATCAAAACTGAAAATGCATCGCTTTTTTAACCCAGTTGCAAAACAATGGGCTCATTCCTCTGCCAACGAGGCCGATGCTAGCCACTACTAGAACCATAATATATGTTTAATATATATACATAGATAGGTAGATAGATGCCGGTAAATAGATTGAATATATGATATATAAAATATAACATGCCTAGTATATAACATCATTGAACTGTACTTATGCCCACCCATCATTTCTACTTGCCCATCCAAACTTAGTCGGCTAGAACCGGCCCTAGTTTCCTCCGTCACACAAGCTTCTGCTTTATGCTTGTACTGTTAGTTTTTTTTTTCAAATCTGAGACTGGCTGTCCTCTGCAGGGACCTTCATGTGATCCCTGTGGCACTAAATAACGAGGGCACACACTGACACACTAACACACACTTTCGAAAAAATTTGACACAGTTATGCACGGAAATGCAAATACTCCTGTATATAAGCAGCATCAACTCATAAGAGCTTGTCTTGCACGGGACAATCAGTGCAGTTGTGGAAGGAAGTCTTAAGATCACCCTGATAAAAGATTGATTTGGTATTTGTGTGTTGGTGATGCATGCTTCTATGTTGTGTGTTAAATGAGTTGAAATCATTTTGTTCGGACACATTAGGAAACTACGTGCCACCAGGACAGCAACTCAACATTTCTACTGCTAACATGAATCTTTGATTAAAGTAGCCACTAAGCAAAAAGCTGAGGGGTGTGAGAGTTTATAGTGATCAGGGGCACAGGGGGAGGTGAGAGGGGGATGGCCGTTACTGGCAGTGATGAAGGGAAGAAAGCACATTACTGGCAGTTGTGTCCTTTATGAGCGAGATAGAGAAGGATCTCAAAGTAAAGAAATGACATGAAAGAGGGACAGTCAGAATGAAAGAGAAGCCAGGCAACCACTTGAAAGGGTTCTGAGGTTGACACCTTCATGTTCTCCGCCAAACTCCATTTGCAAATATTCCACATTCTCAGACAACTCTCCTCTTAATGCATTTGATGTTATTTTCTTCATTATTATTAAAGCAAGAGGTGATTGAGAGGAAAATACCTTTGGTTCACGACGGTCACACAACAACTGATAGATGTGTAAGGGGAAGTACAGACGAAAACACAAGTTCTCACAGTGGGAATTGCTTTGAAGTCTACAATTTTGGGTGAAAATATCTGTTGGGTGTTAAGGCGCATAGTGGCATATTTTACTCAGACATGGATATCCTGTCTGATATGAAGAAATCATTCAAAAGAATGATCTTTTTAGCTATTTTTGTATATGTACAGCCAGTGTGTCTGTCTGCCTGTCTGTATTTGCAAAAGCAAACCTTCAAACTTCTAGATTACTTACTTGTCTCTATTTCTGTGTCCGTTCAGCCCAGATTGAAGTTATCCCATGCAAGATTTGTGGTGATAAGTCCTCTGGAGTGCATTATGGAGTCATCACATGTGAGGGCTGCAAGGTGAGACGCACATCTGTTGCACATGCACACATACAAGTTTGATTCCTCCTTCCTACAGTTAAGTCCTTATTCATAGGGACTGCGAGGCATTATTTGTGTGTCTGCACACCGCTGACGTGGATTTGAAACAAAGCAATGAAGAAAGCATTATAGAAGTGCAGATTTTCAGCTTTGATTTTGGGTGCATGAATATATGGCAGCATATCCTCCATTTTTTTAATTTGATTATTTCACAGCAAATTTAGGAAATAAACAGTTTGGAGGTGATTATAGGTTGTTAATGTCCATTTGTTAGCTGTTTATGGATAGGATCACTGTCCAAATGCTTGAACCTGTCTGTGTTTGTCCATACAGAGTTTGGCTACAGGTAAGACTGAGCCATTTCACGGTGGCTTTGCATCAATACCTACAGACTGGAATAGTTCCAGCACCTTTAAAGCTCATTATATATTTAATTACATCTTATGATCATTAAGCTACCCTTACCAATGTTGCATTGTTACACTTTTTTTTGGGAATAGGTTAAAATGCTATTAATAAATTAATGGAACTCTGAATTACAAGACAGATCCACCAGGAATTAAAATAAACTATTATTCCAATCTCAAAACTTTCCATGAAAACTCCAACCAATCCTTTCAGTGTGGCACACCTCTAGGATTAGCCGAGGGACCTGCCTGTCAGACGTTTGCTTTCGCTTAACTTCCTGGGGCAATGGGGCTTTAGAGTGAGGCGGGACAGTTGATGTTCAAATAATTGTGCTCGGTAAGGGTAGCTTTATGATTTTATGCAGGGTTGTTTGGCTGTGTTTCAGACGCGAGTCAGGCTGAGATGATGAGATAAGATAGAGGGTTGTTGCTCCAGCTTCCGGCTGAACAGGCAGATATGATGGCTATCAATTTAACTTTGTGCCACAGAGCCAAAATACTGAAATCCTCTGTTTACCTGCAGAGAGACAGGCTGCTATCTCGGTCAGTATTAGTTGTTTATCTGCATAAAAATGGCTAACGTAGAGTATGTCGAAATACATTATCTAA
This sequence comes from Atherina boyeri, assembly GCA_029874935.1. Classification (NCBI taxonomy): domain Eukaryota; kingdom Metazoa; phylum Chordata; class Actinopteri; order Atheriniformes; family Atherinidae; genus Atherina; species Atherina boyeri. The sequence goes on from JAPMNP010631102.1 coordinate 5,326, forward strand.
TCCTTAGTAATCTATATTAAGAAAGCCATTTTGTTTTTATGTAAAAAAGATAAAAAAATAAGAGAGTAAAAAAGCTTATAAGTTAGTGATTCCTATTAAAAAAAGTCCCATTTATGTTTTGGCTTTTTTTACCCATTCAATAGGGATTTTTTCGGCGCAGCCAACTTCCCACCGTGTCCTACTCCTGCTCAAGGCAAAGTAACTGTCAGATCGACCGGGCCAGCCGCAACCGTTGCCAGCACTGCCGTCTGCAGAAATGCCTGGCTCAGGGCATGAGCAGAGATGGTGAGACAAAACAGATCTGTGCCATCAGACAGATCTTCTTTATCCTTCATTTGCTGCGTTTGCCTGTTTTTACTGTGTTTTTTGTTTTTCCCCTCTCCAGCGGTGAAGTTTGGACGGATGTCCAAGCGTCAGCGGGACTCTCTGATTGCTGAGGTGGAGAGGCACCGACGACAGCAGCAGCAGCAGCAACAACAGCAGCTTCAGGGAGACACTCAGGTGGCGTCGTCCTATCCCAACAAGAACCGTCAAGACCGCTCCCCCCAACTTCTTCAGCCCATGCCCACAGCTTACTCTTACAGTGGAGACACTGAGCTGCTGCCCTACACCGTTGATGTTCATTCTTACCTTTTGTGCACCCCTAACGATTCACAAGTGTCTGGAATGATCTACCGTGGCTCTGGCGTCTCTCCCACTTCAAGATCCCAAGGCAGAGGAGACAATGGCGGATACCCTGATGTAAGAGGTGAGGCTCTAATGTGGGAACACACTTCACTACGCACAGTTTTCTTCATTCTGCTCTTCTTGTTCTTTTATTACTCCTCTTCTCTTTTCTCTTCCCATCAGGATTTGATTCCAGACAGCAATCTCATGACCTGATGGCGATCCATCCTTTCAACCCTCTGGAAGATCCTTACAGCCTCTATCCTCATTCTCTGCGAAACATAGGTGAGCAGTCGGAACCATGGGTTGAAATGTATGTTTAATCAAATGTATTCTATTCATTAGTTTCCTTGCTTTTATTGCAGATGAGTTGTGTGTCAGCATTGTGCGTTCCCACAGAGAGACCAGCCAGTACAGACCAGAGGAGCTGCAAGCTCTCAGATGGAAACTGTTCAGCAGAGAGGAGATCCAAGCCTACCAGAGCAAAGTATTAGCAATCAGATTTCTGTTTCCTCCTGTCTTCTTTATTTCTCAGGCATGAATCAGACCATGTCAAAACAAAACATGCCATTTCTCATGGCTTGAAGTTATTTTGTTTGATGAATCAAACAGAGAACTGAGACAACTTCTTTCATCGTTTTCCCCCTCCTCTTCTTTCTTTGATCAGCGGTGATCAAAGAGAGAGGAGGTGTTGGGTAAATTAAGTGATAAAATACAGAAAGTTAAGTTGTAGATTGAATTGTGAGGATCTGTTTGTGTAGGATGAGCGATGTTCCAGTTTGTTCTAAATGTTATAATGCAGAGGGACTTATGAGCGGGGAAAAAACAACAACTTGAATTCATGTATTTTTGTCTTTCTTTCATTTCCAGACAGTGGATGAGATGTGGCAGCACTGTGCCATCCGACTGACTGATGCTGTGCAGTATGTGGTAGAGTTTGCTAAACACATCCCAGGTTTTCGCATGCTCAGCCAGAACGACCAGATCGCCCTTTTGAAGACTGGTGAATCCCTGCTCGCTCCTAGCAAGATCTTTACTCATCACAATGTTGAAAAGTTTACCCTTACTCCCTTCTGATCTTTTTCTGGCAGGCTCCATGGAGGTGGTTCTGGTCAGAATGAGCCGCTTCTTTAACACAGAGAACAACACTGTGTTCTTCGATGGGAAATTTGCTGGATCTGAAATCTTCAAATCCTTGGGTGAGAAGCCCACCAAAGGTCCGAAACCATTTGTGAAATGACTTGATGCGTATCAGAGGCGACTTATCGGTGCTCTGTGCTACCTTTTCTTGCAGCATGCGGTGATTTAATTGCAGCAGTGTTCGACTTTGCTCATGGTATGTGTGCTCTAAAGCTCACTGAGCAGCAGATCGCTCTCTTCAGTGCGTTGGTGCTGATTAATGCAGGTGAGATAAACTCCACATGCCTCTCACTCATACTGCAATTTGTTCTTCAGTTTGGGAAAATAAAAGATGGAAGGACACTTACATTTAGCCATGATATTTGGTTATGTGGAAGATTGGAAATTTTTAGGGTTTGCACTATTTATCAAGCAACACCTAGTACTGACTTAGCTAATATTTTTGATTTGATTTTTATCTAACAAAAGCGGATATGCTTTTATTTATAGCAAAATATGGTTAATCAGTCTGAAGTGTTTCCTCTCAATCTTACCATGATTTAGCTGACAGGCATATTTTCAAATGGAAATGTTAACTTCATCTCATTTTCCTGATAGTTTTCTTCTTTAAATCAAAATTAATTTACACAAAAGTAGCTCTGATGCCACCTAGAGGTGGTTAACTGAAATTAAAGAGCCTGTACTTTGGTTTCTATTTTTGAAGACAATCAGAACATATGTGGATTTATTGTTGGAGCACTTTTTGCCCATGGTAAGCATCTGTATAAAACATTCCCTTTTCTTTAAAGCACTCTTCACACTGTTCAACCTGTCATTAAGCATGTTTACGCGACACTAGAAAAGAAAATTATTGTATTAGCTTGATAAAACCAGACTTTTAAAAAGGCATATAAACACCTTAGTCTAACTAGAATACAATTCGACCAAAATGGGCCTTGTTGCTCTGCACAAAGATCCAGCTTTTTGCATATCTATGTAAAAATGGCAAGCGAGAAAGTGTGTATAAAAATAGAACCAAATTTTCAGTGAAGCTGCTCTCATTCACACATCTTTCTGTTTCTTATGTCAGACAACTCAACACGTCAGAAACTGTAAATAAAAAGCAGCCCATTAAGACTTAGTGTCAACTTGCTGTGACTTCAAATATTTCTAGACTGTTGCTCTGTTCACATACAATCCTAATTTTATAACTGAAACATCATTTGACAAAATCAGCATTCAAGCAACATAGAAGACAACTGTGCAGTGAGTTCAACTTTATTTACATAATGATCTCTCACAAAGAAAGTTAGAAGCGACAGAATGTCTTCCATATTTTTTCACACAGTCAACAGTATTAGAGTGTCAGACGTACTTCGGCCAATAACTGAATTCCCTTCCTGTGCATATATACAGGTACAAGGACAGTGGCCAAATAAATGACCAGGTTGAACTCTCAGTTCTTTTTGTCGTACACGTGCAACTCAGTTGAGCATGTAACCATGCTGTTTGGTCAAAATTGTTAAATGAAGGACAATAAGCCTTTATAACAGATCAGATGTTTTAGCTAGTGTATAAGTAATTATTCTGTGGGAGAGAATGACTTTATTTGGCGTTAACTCTGCATTTTGTATTATTTTAGACCTGTTTCTCACCTCGTCTCCAAAAAAAGAAAGAAAAAAGTTCAATAACACCTGTGGAAAAGAAGAAAGCCATGTTTTTTTTCCGGGGAAGGTCTCAGGAGTGTGAAAGGCATGGCAAACCATAGATAGGTCACAATTCCGTCAGAGGGCTAAAAACATAAAGAAACATACACCCAAACAGGTTAAAAAACAGGTCCTTTTTAGTTGAGGCATTAGTGCAAACTACTGCACTTGGCAAAGATGTCAAATTGTTTGAAATAATGCTAATAATAATAACAACAATAATAATAATAAAAAAACACTTTTTAAGAAAGTATCTTTCTTTACAGACCGCCCATGTCTAGAGGACAGAGGTCGAGTTCAGCGAGTGCAAAGAAGTGTGGAGGTTGGACTTACACACATTCTACACCGAGACAATCAGGAGGTTCTGACGCATAAGGTACATTTCTTCTGATCTGGAATATAAATTCATCCAAAGAATACAGGCATTTAAGTATGTCTGTGTCTTCCCTGCAGCTGTACCAGAGGATGGCGGTGTTGCGTACACTGTGCAGCCTGCACATGGAGAAGCTGCGCTGGTTCAGTCAGCGATACCCTCTCACTGCTCACTCTCTGTTTCCTCCACTCTACAAGGAGCTGTTTGCATCTGAGGCCGAGCTGCTGCCAGGGACCACTCACTGATGATTTGACTTTTGCAAACTCACGCACATACATAGATACAAACTATTTAAAGCCTCATCATTGCTGTCCAACAGAATCTATTTTTCTAATAATTAAAACAAATAAGAAAGGCACAGTAATCATAGAGTATGGAAGATTACATGACTTCCACAAGATTATTTCTAAAATACCTTTGAATATTTGAATAACTTGAAATTGTTTTGATCATTTCAATATGCATTTCATTTTCTGTGTGTGTTTATTGTCAATAGAGTGCAGGATTTTTTTTCAGGACAGGATGTGCTGTTGTAGCGACTGTGTGTTTATCAAAGAGGCTGGATGCTCTTCAGTGACATCTGACATTTGAAGTAATGCTGCCCGAATGAATCTGTCTTTTGAGCAGAAAGAACAAAATCAATTAAATTTTAAAAAGTCTAAATTCATTCAGAAGAAAAATATTTAGTCCTTTGAGATCCTGCAATGTAAAGGGCACTATAAATCCGATATATTATTATTTATTACTAAGTTTATCTATGTTGGCTTCAATTCACTATGGTTGTTTCTTTGCGCAACAATTGGAAAAAAAGTCAATTTTAAAAAGTTCAAACAAAAGCAAAGAAAAACACATTTTGACAGTAATAGAGCAAAAGAACAGGGGATTTTAGTATTGTGTAAAGAAGCAGGATGCTGGCTAAATAAGCCATCAAAATTATAATGTATCATAGAAGATGTTGATCCTACTTTGCAACTAAAACATTTTGTGTCCAATGCTATGTTGTCTCCCCCTTTTCATTCCATATTTGTAATACGGCATGGTTAGTATAATCATTCCGTGGTGTTCATACACTGTCACATTGAAGCAGATTTCCTCCTTCTGCTTCCACATCGTGTTTCTCTTCAAAATGTTTTGGCTCCAGCAGGTTTGCTTTAATTTTCATAACACAAATCTGAAAAAGCCTTGTCTTCTTCATCCTCCTCACTTGGGCAACAAACAGTCTCTGTCAGTTACAGCCACCCTACCTCTTTGTATCTGTATTTCTACAGAAGTCTTTCTCCTCAGGCTTATGTCACAGATTGACCACTAAATCCAATAGGAAAGCAGTTCCACAAAGATATTTCTCCTTTGTTTAGATAAACCCACACACTATATCGTTCAAACTTCAGAAGGATCTTGCATTACATACAGAAGTTAGAATCTGTTAACACATTGTGATACAGTAGAAATCTCTTCCTTTTTTTGTTAACTTGTTGTCTTTTTCTTTCCAATTAACTTTTGTTTTCCTTTCATGTACTATAATTTGGTCAAACTGAACAAAAGTTAAGAGGTTTCAGCATTAAATACTGTATGTCTGGATGAAGTCTTTTTTTTCACTGGAAAAGACGAGAGTTTAATGATCTTAATTCCATATCATTCTTTCAATAAACCTCTAAGGCTGTGACACCAAATAGATGTGGGGGTGTTATTTGACTATTCGTGGAAACATCTATTCCTGGTAATATAAACAGTTCCTCAAAACTGAGAAAAGTTTGAAAAATCACTCTATTTCATACTAATAAGTAAATGATTTTTTTAACAGTTTATAGATCTGAAAGTATGTGTAATCACTTTAATTTGAAGCATAGAAGTTTATTTTTATAAAACTGCAGCTGCAGCAGTTGACAGGAAATGTTTGTCTCTGTGGGTGACTCAAGCAACTTTCTGTGGAAAATGGTCAGTAGGTTTTTGACAAAACTGGTCAGCCAAGTAAAAAGGACGCAACATAAGTCAGTTGGAGCTGATTAATTTACTTTTACAAGAAGCCGCAAAGAGTTTGGGGGTGGGAGGTGGGGGGTAAGTCTCACAGCAGCTTGTTAAACTCCAAACCTAACAAAAATGCATTTCCAGTTAAAGCTGATTTTCTTTTTCTTATTCATCTCAAGTTGCATGCATTTAAAAAGAATAGTTTTCTAAACTATTTCTATATGCAGTGGTTCTTGGTTTTCTGTCTAGTCTTTTTTTATGTCTTGTAAACAATTCTTGCAAAATGATTCTTTCTGAGGAGAGGGAAAAAAACATTCTCATTTGTCTTCCATCCTCTAAACTACTCTTTCCTGTTGGAGACCTCTACAGTTCATTAAGACCTCACTGCATGTGCAAAACTCGAGGAGTAGATTTCAGCAGCCTGACAACAAGAAATAAAATCCTCAATTTAATTTTCATTTTAACCGGACCACCCGAACATGAGCCTGAGTGTCTATCAGACTTCCTGAGAGTTGTTTGTCATGTTTTACTCCCTGAACTCTCAGAGGAATGTCAACACAGTTGCACAGCTTTTGGACTCCCAACACATACCAGCACCAAGCCAAACTTTTGGTGTTGATATGTGTACGTGATGAGAAAAAGCTGTGTGCAGGGCAGCAAAACCCGTCTGAAATGTGGCCTGCAGAGAACAAAGAGTGGAAACTCATTAAACTGCAGCTGACAACTTAAAAAGGAGTTTTTCCTCTGGTCTGACCTGTTTCTATATTTTTATTGTTGTTGTTGTTGGTAGAGGCTGCATGGAGGCCACTATAAACGTTCTAGGGAGTGGAGTCAAAGAAGACAGTTTAACCAAATAAACAAAAACAAATGAATAAATAAAACTCAGTAAAAAAAAAAAGCAAACAAAACCATAAAAAAATATCTATTTAATATCACCTGTGGATCTGGAGAGCCCTTCTCAAAGTGGGAGAAAATAAGGAAGACAGGTAATGAAGTTAAAGAGATATTTCAGACTGGGCAGTCGGTTTCCTTTAACTGCTCTCCTGACGGTATGCAGCAGGAAGTTTGCAGACAGTCTGTTGGCATAAGTATCTTGAAATATGGTTGGATCATTATCTTCTATAGACACACTTGTAAACTTTTTTTTAAAAAATAAATTGTATTTTAACATAGATGAGACTTTCTCCGTAGTTATTTTCTTTTTGTTTGTTTGAGTTTTATTGAACTGTTGGTTTGGCATATTTAATGCCAAGAGTGTAGACTGATAACATTATGGAAATCTGCTTTATATTATCAATTTATTCTTTGTTAAATTGGTGCTGTAATAATTATTTTGTGAAAGTAATTGGCCATACATGAATAAACAGTAAGCTGCTTTTAGTTTTTAAACATCATTACAGCGACCAATAGAATCTCATAAATGTAGCCTAACAGGTCAAATAGCTTTCTTTTTCATCACTTAGGCCTAAAAGTTTATGTGTTTGTTACCTGTTCATTTAGTTGCAATTGTACTTTTTATACTGAAAAAGTGAAGCCTGATTGTTTTCTTGATTCTGAAATAAAGATTTGAAAATGATAAGATAACTTGGAAAATACACATTTTCAACAACAACTCTTTACATTAAAGGTACTGTATGTAAGATTCTGGCTGAAACTGGTACTGCAATCATGTGAAGCCGTAGCCTATGAAAGAAATT
>JAPMNP010631108.1:0-15693 GCA_029874935.1 Atherina boyeri
GAGGGCCCTTTTGGTCAAAACCATAGGTTGCAATTAGTTCACACTTACAAGCTGGTCTAAAATGTGGTCTAAAATGTAACTGGACAAATTCACTAAACACTAAATTAAAAAGTTCATTTCAATCCTTTCATGAGTATTCATTCATCTAGTCAATACATTACCAGAGAAAGAGTTTCCTCTTTTGGGATGATTTGCCGGGCCTTCACTGCATCTTTTGTTTTGTCTTCATTAAATAAAATATAGCTCTATCTGGTTGAGATAATATCACTTCTTCATCTTCACATACTTCCAGTAAGCTTATTGTGTTTATTATAGCTTATTTAGTTTAAGAATAGCAGCATTAGCAGTGGGAATTATTTGTATGCAGACAGAGATTCTGATTACAGTAGAATCGGAAGCACCCCCAAACAGACCAATCGAGTGTCAATTTTTTACAAGTAGATAATGGATTTGATGCAAGTAGATATGTAGTAATAAATAAGTAGTAGTAGTAGTAGTAATTACCTAAAAACTTGCATATGTTGCTGTGATGGAGGGCGCAAGCTAGCAACATTAAATTACCATTAGCTATAGCAGCTACGTTGACTTATTTTACCAAGAAAATTTTGCGTTAATTCAATGTTTTAATAACTTACCAATTCAATTTGGAAAACAGCAATGTCTGAATGGAGAAATATGATGTTTTAAGTAACCCTATCTATCGAGTCATCCTGTCCGCCTTGATGTTGTCCGTGTCGCGCACATTAAACGACATGTTCAGACTGAGGAAAACTTTGCGCACACAGATGACGCAAACACCGTTTGGTCTGATAGAAACACAGAAGCATTTACAGCCATCAGAAACAGGTAAATAAATACGCGCTGTGATATGTTCCTAAAGATTATTGATATATTCAGCCATCGAAATGTTTTACCGTTTACTGTCCACGATCATGAAAGTGCCCTAAGTGCACAACAATCACGGTAAACTGTCGACCCTCCCCTCGCACACATCTCGGCCTCTATGCGGCCTCTATGCAGCCGTGAGCTAATGCTAATATTTCTCAGATCCGGGATATTGTTATGGTGAAATTGCTGTGATGTAAAGTATTCGATTATAAATTTGTAAGGAAATCACATTGGCAAATTGCCCTATAATGTTGTATTTAGCTAATGGCTTAGCAGCAAAATATTGACGCGCTTGCGTCAGTTTGTTAGCTCTACCATGTTTCTCGCTAATGGATCCTCATTTGAAATATGTCCATTAAAGGTGCTGTTTATCGCACAGTTAGCTCATATCTGCCTCCTTGAGCGTTTCTCGTGTTATTCTATTTGCTGCAAGTATTTTTTATTCGTATATTTTGCAAACTTATCTAATTTATTTTGCCCAGGCTCATACAAATGTGAACGTAAAAGTGTGGTTCTTCCCAAAGAGAGACGCTGTGGAACTTATTTGAATACTTGTAACTAAAATGAGTATTCAGTTAATTCAGCTGTTTCATCAATAAACAGATTTGTTTTCTGTTAAAATGTATTTATCCACATGTCTTTTCGATAGTTCTTGTTGATTAAAGTGTACGAGATATCTTTATGATTTAAACAAGTTGAGTCAAATGTTTGTTTCTGGCAAAGGAAATATAAGACTATATGTTCTCTTCTTTTGTTTTCACAGTATAGGCATGAACTGGAACAAAGGTGGCCCGGGTGTGAAGCGAGGTTTTGGCTTTGGAGGTTTTTCCCTCGCAGGAAAGAAAGAAGAGCCTCGTCCTTCTCAGAAATCTGACACATCATTTGGAGGTCCAGGGTCAAGTGGTGGATATGGAAAAAACCAGCAGCTCCCATCATTCTATAAAATAGGAACAAAAAGAGCTAATTTTGATGAAGAAAATGCGTGAGTAATAATGATGTTATTCAAATGGTTAAATAAATCTTAAATTCAACTCTTGAGATCAGCACATAACATGTACTGTGGCATGGAATGAATATAAAACTTTGTTTTATCAGATATTTTGAGGATGATGAAGAGGAGTCCGGCAACAACATGGATCTTCCATACATTCCAGCCGAGAACTCCCCCACACGACAGCAGATGCAGTCGGGTGGTGGTGGTTCAGATAGTGAGGATGACCCACTAGATGCTTTCATGGCAGAAGTTGAGGTGAGAGAAAAAGAGCAGTTAATTGCCATTCATGGTCAATGTAAGATTGATGCAGTCTACACTGTAGCTGTGTTCCCTTGACATAACAGTCACACAAAATAAATATGTCCTGTTATTTCATAAGTGCCAAGGAATTTTTTATACATCCTGTGGGTCATCCTTACTTAATTTGAAAAATCTTTTTATTTTTCTCTAGAATCAAGCAGCTAAAGACATGAAGAGACTAGAAGAGAAGGAAAAGGAGAAAAAGTCATCCAAGTAAGACTCTACATTTACTCTCTTTTTTTTTTTCTTTTTTTCTTTTTTTTTTTAGTCTGATTAGTTAATTATGTTTTTATAAATGCCGTACCAGAAAAAATAAATTGCCCACAATTTAATTAATACTTTTGGGAGTTGTGTAAGGCCGTTTGAAACTGGATTATCATAGTGTTAATTTGTATCTAATTTTTCACTCTGTCATTATGTTTAACTTGGGCAAAAATAAGGTTTAAATTACTCCAAAGATTGGGTAAAATAAAGCTATAGATGTGGCAATGACTTTGCTGATTGAATTATTATCGTCAGGTAAGTAGACTGACCTAAGTCATTGTGGGATGTGGGCTGTCTTTTGTGTATGAACAAGCCGCAGGGAAGTTTTTTTTTTTCTCCGCTTGTCATTTCAGGGGTATTCGTGATGACATTGAAGAAGAGGATGAACAAGTGAGTGAGCCCTCCAAAGTTCTTAACCACCCTGATGATCAGAGAGGTCTTCCCTTTACCCTCTCTAATCTCATAAAGTTTCCTGCTTCCTCCTGTAACTGACCACGCAGGTTGCGTTTAGGATTGTCATTTTGTAGTAATTTTTCTCATGCAGGTTATTCTTGTTTTTTTTTCTTAAATATGTAGAATGAGCATCTTTTGAGCATTCATTTTTGTGTTATTGTTGTAGAGCATCTGAAACTTTAGAAAGCAGCAACTTGGCTCTGTTTTTCACATGAAATACTGTACTCTCTGCAGGAAGCCTACTTCCGCTACATGGCAGAAAACCCCACAGCCGGCCTAACCCTAGAAGAAGAGGAGGAAAACATTGACTATGACAGTGATGGGAACCCAATTCCGTCCACCACTAAGAAAATTATCATGCCGCTCCCCCCTATTGACCACTCAGAGGTACAGTTAATAAAATGAGTATCAGATTGTTTAGTAAGTTACAATAATTAGTATTTGTTATGTTATGTAAAGAGGTTTTTTAAATGATTTTTAAGCCTTTTTTGTCATTTGTCTCATAGATTGATTATTCACCCTTTGAGAAAAACTTTTATAATGAGCACGAGGAGCTTAGCAACCTTACTGGAATTCAAATGCTGGAGTTGAGGCAGAAACTGAATTTGCGAGTAAGTCCATTTTTCATTCCATGTACATTTATGAATAATGTTAAAATAGGAATAAAGTTTTGCAAAAACACTTTTCCCTACTGTGATCTGCTTATGTTCATACTTGATTCCCTTTATTTCCAGCAATGTTGCCTGTGAAATAAAGAACTTTGAAGCATTGAGCCTTCATCAAGTATATGTGGTTATATTCATCAACATCATTGTTCTTAATCTATTTTGTGTTTTTCCTCTTCCCTTTTCTTAGGTATCTGGTGCTGCCCCTCCAAAACCTTCTACCAGCTTTGCACACTTTGGTTTTGATGAGCAGCTGATGCATCAAATTCGAAAGTCTGAGTACACTCAGCCCACACCAATTCAGTGCCAGGTATATTACAAGCTAACATCAAGGTTGCCACAGACTTGAAAATAAAGTGTAAATTCTAACAAAAGGAATTATTTTTCTGATTGGGATTTTAGGGTGTCCCAATTGCTCTGTCTGGCCGTGACATGATTGGCATTGCAAAAACCGGCAGTGGCAAAACTGCAGCTTTTATTTGGCCAATGTTGGTTCATATCATGGATCAAAAGGAGCTGGAAGCTGGGGAAGGGCCCATTGCAGTTATTGTGTGTCCCACTAGGGAGCTTTGTCAGCAGGTGAGGAATGAAAGACAGTTTGAGACTGATTTGTGCAAGTATATGTTGCATTTTCTGTAGTAGTAACTAAAAACTAAATAACCAAGACAGTTGATTGCTAATTCATATTACTTGAAATATTTTATAGATCCATGCAGAATGTAAGCGTTTTGGAAAAGCCTACTCATTACGTTCTGTGGCTGTCTATGGAGGAGGTAGCATGTGGGAGCAGGCCAAAGCTCTGCAGGAGGGAGCAGAGATTGTGGTGTGCACTCCAGTAAGAAACTTAACATTTATTGGAGGGGGTTTCTTCATACAAAATCATCATCAAAAACTTCATTGCAGAATTAGAGATTTACATCTAATGTCTGTTTCTGCAGGGTCGTCTCATTGACCATGTGAAAAAGAAGGCTACATCCCTGCAGAGAGTGACATACCTTGTGTTTGATGAGGCCGACCGCATGTTTGATATGGGCTTCGGTGGGCTGCCATTATGAGTGCTGCAACAATGATTTTGTAGACCTGCTTTGTAAATTGAAGGCACTAATTTTTTTTCTTTCCTTTTCAGAATATCAGGTCAGATCGATTGCAAGTCATGTTCGCCCTGACAGGCAGAGTGAGTGATTTTCTTCAGAGTATTATTTATTATTTTTATTATTATTGTTTTTATTATTAGGGCATCCAAACATGTTTTTATATAACTTGAAACCATTTTTTTCATAGCTCTTTTGTTCAGTGCCACTTTTCGAAAGAAGATTGAAAGGTTGGCAAGAGACATTTTGGTTGATCCTATTCGTGTGGTGCAGGGAGACATTGGGGAGGTAATGTAGAACTTCTCAAATGTATCTTCTTTTTTTTTCTATTTAGCTTTTTTATGAGTATGTGGATATGTTTTTAAATACAGTTAATGTCCCTTGCAGTATTATTTTACTTTAAGTATTTTCAACCTGTAGTTCAGCTTTGAAAAGTAAAGATTTTTGTCAGAGGAGGGAAGGAAAAATCTAATGTTTTTTATATATATGTTTAGATTTTGTGTCTATAAATTCTAAGAAAATGCAGTGTATATATTTCTTTCCCCTCTGAAAAGGCCAATGAGGACGTCACTCAGATGGTGGAGCTACTACGGGGAGGGGCAGATAAATGGAGCTGGCTGACCCGGCGGCTGGTTGAGTTCACCTCCTCTGGCTCAGTCCTCATTTTTGTCACCAAGAAGGCTAACTGTGATGAGCTGGCAACCAACTTGATGCAAGAGGGCTACAGCCTGGGCCTCTTGCATGGAGATATGGACCAGAGTGAAAGGAACAAAGTCATCAGTGATTTCAAGAAGAAGAACTTGCCAATTCTCGTGGCCACTGATGTAGCAGGTGTGTACAAGAGGGTGTGGTCTTGGAAATGGGGGCAGTTTTGACCTCCTGTTTCTTTCACTCCTTTTCTCTTTTTGTTGAGTGTTCAAATGAATATTTAGTCACATATCAGTAATTGGTTTTAATATGATGTATGTTCAAGTAAAGTAACACAAATGATTATCAACTTCTATATGTAACGTGTTTTAATGGTTGCCACCTTCTGTTCCTTCCCCTCCCCAGCCCGTGGTCTCGACATCCCATCTATTCGCACAGTAGTGAACTACGATGTGGCCCGGGACATCGACACACACACTCACAGGATAGGTCGAACTGGTCGTGCTGGAGAGAAAGGTTTAGCCTTCACCCTCCTCACCAACAAAGACACAACATTTGCTGGAGACCTAGTGCGAAATTTGGAGGGAGCTAATCAATCTGTTTCCAAAGAACTTATGGATCTCGCCATGCAGGTGAGATAAATGAGTGAAATACTTTAAAACTCATAGCAGCTGCATTAAAGATACTTACCTTTTTCAATGATAATTAAAGTTGTTTTTGTTTTTAATTTTTTATGGAGTTTTTTTTTTTTTAATTGAGTGCATTTGATTTTTGTTTGTTTGTTTCCCCTAAGAATCCCTGGTTCAGGAAATCAAGATTCAAAGGTGGTAAAGGGAAGAAGATGAACATTGGTGGAGGTGGTCTTGGTTACAAAGAAAGACCAGGCCTGGGAGCTGAAAGCTCAGTGAGTTACAAATGACTGCACTAACAAGCTTTTTAGGCCGTGATAACTATTATGCACTGTAGTAGGATTTACAAAATACTTTTATTTAAAAGAGAATATTTCAGACTACTACTCTGTATTTTGATTGTTAAATATTCTGAATCATGTGGACTGTCTTCATTGTCTTTGCAGGAGCGTAGCAGTAGCAGCTTGTTGTCTTCCTCTAGTAGCTATGAAGGCTTCACAAAGCCAGTTACTGGGGCAATGGGGGATCGCATGTCTGCATTGAGACAAGCCTTCCAGGTACAGTCTTTTCAATTTCCTGTGTAATTGTTGTTTGTACTCCACATGTAATTTTACTTTGACTATGCACTTTTTGTCCTCACTTGTTAATTTCATACCTGAATTCCAATACTGTCAGTTTTTGGTTTGATAGTCCCCAATTTGCTATATTTTCTTTAAGTCATCTGAAAGTTGTGTACTTTAGGAGTAAGCCGTTCTTAATGTGTCCAAAAGGCTTTTTTGAAAAATTATTTATCAAAGGTGTTATAGAAGATGTTTCTTTTAATATTTTTTGCAATATTCCATGAAATTGGGTTCACAGCCCCATAAGGTCTGATTGATTAAAAGCTTGAAAAATATAAATATTATTATACATCAGCTGTGAAAGTAATGGGATTTAAAAAAGCAGCCCTCCAACTGCCAATCATTTCTGCTCTCAAAGCGTGTATTACTTGGCTACTTGCTCGTCAATCACACAATCACGTTTGCTACTACCCAACATTGTCTTAAAGGCGTGGAGGGAGCTGTGAATCAAGTAGACTGGTCTTGTGCATGTGCTTTATTAAAAAACTCGTAAACGGTCTCTGCTTTCTGAATTGCCATGGACATTTTCTATACCACCTTTTAACAACCTGCAAATTATTGTTTATCTCTCATGTTTTCTGATAAGTAAATTAAAAAAAAAACTACGTAAACTTTCCGAGATAAAAATGTCAAAACATAGTTGATCACTAGTCTTATCACCACTTTTCAGATGAGTGGTCATTTAATGAGTCTGTTACAAAGTTCCTTATTTTGAAGCTTTGTTGTACCTTATTTTGCATTTGCGGGCAGTCAATTAGTGATATTGATGTCTCATTTTCTTCCAGGCTCAGTATAAAAGTCACTTTGTGGCTGCAACCAGTGGCCCTCCAAAGCTCAGCACTAAGTCTAGCAGTTCATCTGGCTGGACCAGTGCTGGCAGCCTTAACTCTGTACCAACAGAGGCTGCCAATGGCTCAGAACGGTCTCACATGGCCAGCTTTTCAATGGCTGGTTTTACCAGTGCTGGCTCCCTAAGCTCAGTGCCCGCCAGTCAGAGCAGTTCACAGCACAGCAGCCCTCCAACTGCTCCACCCTCACAGAGAGAGAGCTCACGGGACAGACATGGGGAGGAACGTGGACGCCACGAAGACAGTCACCATCGCCACAGTGATAGGAGTGATCGGCACAGTGGTGAGGACCGCTATGGAGACCGGGATCGCCATGGAGACAGAGATCGTGACCGCCATGGGGACCGGGATCGCCACAGCAGCCGTAGCAGTGACAGTCGTAATGGTGACGGAAGCAGGAGGGACAGAGAAGACAGGAGGAGTGATAGGGATGGAGGAGACAGGGGGGGTGGAGAAGGGAGGGATAGAGGAGATGATAGCTTTGCTGTCCCCAACCCACCAAAACGTAGGAAGAGCAGATGGGACAACTAAAGAAAAGTCATAACATCCTTTACAGTAATACATGCAACCCACTTACTGCTCCATAACAAGCTTGTCTCTACAGGCAGATAGCAGTGCATATCAGAGGCTGACACAAGCACAGACCTTTGGGGGGGGTATTTTGAATGAGCCGAAAGTGTATTGACAGTCCCTCCATGTTGGTTACGATCTCATAATGTTGTCAGATTTTTACTAAGTTTGTTCAGCACAGACAGCTCAATGACAGCCATTGTATATATACCATTAAGACTGATGTTATTGTAGGTTAAGTCAAGCAATAGAACTGTAATAAACCCTTCTGTGAGTAAAAAAAACAAGCAAAACAGTCAAAGATGTGGTGGTGTTTATTTTCTCTGAGCTCCTAACATGCCCTTTTGCTCGCAAATCTGATGCTCTATTTTTCCCATATGGATTATGCCAAGTCTGTTTGTATGTTTGCATTTTGTTGATCTACAAATCTAGCAACTTTTTGTTTTTGTAAGGGCAATCTGTCATGATTCACAGTTATACATACATGTAAAAACACCTATGTGTAGCTCTCTTGTGTCTTGTATTGAAGTTTTAGTCAAGTGCCTTTTCATGGCATGTAGTCTGTCTACGCTCTGAAGTGTTTTTCAAGAAACTTTTGTTTGACCAGGTTTTCAGGTGTTCATTAGCACATGGAAAAAATGGCTTTGATTAAAAAGAGTCCTTTGATATCTTCACTTGTATGTTTTTCTGTACTTTTTCTTAAATTGCTTGAATAATTTCAAGAGTGAATACAATTTTGACTGGAATTCATGATGCAGAGCTACCAGCATGCTGAGTTACAATTGACTAAGTGGAGATGCAAAGCATCACCATGAAAAAGAGGGAGAGGGGATTTACAGAGTGATTATATTAAATGCATTCAAATATTCTGTTTGAAAATGGTCACTGGTGACATGAAGCTATAAAACGGTAAAAACATAGTTTTGTGGTTTCAATTTTTTTTTTTTACAATGAATATTTCAACTTGGATCACACGGGGATCTATCATGCATCATAAACTACAGTAAGATCTTGTCCAGTTTGACAAATAAGTAGTAGTTTACAAAGTATAAGTATTTTTCACAGGGTCATTTATCCCATGTTTGCTGAAGGTTTTGACTACGTCAAATATTTCATTGTTTTTTTCAGACAGTAATGCTGAATACTAAAGTATTTCTTTAAAAACCGTCATTTTTGCTCAGTATTTATTTATTTTTTTTTAATCTGTTTGGTTTTTAACATATATAATTTATGAAAGTGACAGACATTTTATTATGAGTAATTTATTGTTTACTCAGAATAAACAATCCCAACAGTAAACAGGATTTCAACCTTCCTTTGCCCAGATTAGCTCAGAGGTTGAAGCTACCAGCATTGTTAATTCCTCCTCTGACACTAGAACATGGAACATGAGGTTTACTTTTAGTCCTTAGGAAAGACAGAAGCACCGTTACTAATTGGACTTTTTTTTAAAAGTATCCCTTAAAAGTGTTTTTTACAATGTTATAACTGTTGTACCATTACTATAAAATAATATTTCTAATACCTAGCCACACTCTATCTCTTTCCCATAATCTTCTTCATACATTAAAGATTTTTGTCTGAAACACATATAATCCTTGTTCCAATATCTTCTCGTTGAGTCAGTCACTATGAATAAATTGTGCATAGAGCAAAGATATGCGGCATAGGGGAGAAAAGGGTAATATATCTCATTTCAAGACTTTGTGAAAAGACTCACATATTGTATAATATAATAAAATTGATGATATAGCAGTGTAGAAACAATGGCTCAGAGGGCGATATGATAAACATATATGTTGCATTTAGGAACAAATTCGTGAATTATAACATCCTCAATAACAATAAAACTACAGTAATATAAGCGTAAGAAATCACACAAACATTCAACATTTAAGTCAACATTCAAATGCAAAATAATGATAAATGCCACTTTTAAACATGTCTAAATTGTTGTTGTTAATCTAGTATTAGAGCAAACGCTTCTTTTTCTTGTTGAGTTTCAATGAGTCCGATAAGCCATGAATGCACCAAGAGCAGATGCGAACCAATAGCGTGCGACATCCTGCTGAAGAAGAAACTGTTCTGTTGAAAAGCGAGACGAGGAGCGGAACGAAGCTTAGAAACTCACCGGCACCGGTACAGCTTTTACAACAAAGCCACCCAGACGAGAAAAAGCGAGAGCAAATATCTGCCCCCAGCCTGTGACTGAACAGACTCTTGAGTGTCAGCCAGTGTACCGCAGACAAGAAGCGCAGATGGTGAGTGCTTTTTCTCGTCCGTTGGTTCGCACCGTGTGTCTGCAGCCTCTCCTCCCTCCGCCGCTCTCCCTCTGCTTCTGTTTTTTTTGTGAGATGAGGTGAGGTGATGATGTCCGTCCACTCGGAAAAATGTAGCTACCCAGTAGGATGTTTTTTTTTCCCTTTTATTTAAAAATGCTCCTTTTTAATTTTTCGATAAAAGGGAAAAAATATTCTAAATTATGATCATTTAAATGCCCACCGCCTTGTTCTATAAAAATGCTAACAGTACACCGATTCCTGTGATCTCTGTTCGTTAGCTAGCCTGATGGCTAATTTATATCAACAATTCAATTGCGCTCTGTTGAATGCATTATTAGGCTACTGAATATCCCACATTATCTTTCCACTTCTTTCTGAATAATAGTTTTTTTATTGATCGATTTGAAAATTTACATGTTTTGGGGCATTATGTGGCATGCATCAGTGTGTTTGTTTTGTTCAAGCCTCGGTCACCAGGCATAGCAGATGATTTAACTAGCCTTTCTTTTTGGTTGGTACTGGTAGGTGTAATAAGTGGCCCATTGACTTGTACCCACAGGAGCTCATTTTGCCCATTAAAACAGAAACACATTGAGTCCAGCGAGCAGCGATCCTCCTTGTTATCTTGGTTCATCTTAGGTTGATCTTTATCACTCAGAATTTTAGAAATCCTTATTGGTCATGTCCCCGCGTACATGACCATAACATCATGGAGGTTTTTCACTGGCAACATTCAGCTACTCATTTTGATACCAGTACAGCATAAAAATCTGGAAAATGGATTTTTCTTATTTTTCAAATATGCTCATCCAGTTTTGATTCCAAGTGAGGATATGTGCTTAACACATATAGCCTAATCCAGAAGCCTAATCATAGGTCAGTGATGCAACCATGTTTATTTGAATCTGAACCTAATGGTCCTTAAGATGTTAACTGAAGCTTAAAATCTCACTTACCAAATACTTGAATGAGCCAATAGATTTTCAGCATGTACCTGATGAAGAAAAACAGATTTATTTCCCATGTTTGTGTTGTCACATAGTTTTCTACAGCTATGTGGTCTGGTAAAACCACTTTTCATCCATCCAAGGCACCACAGCCTCAGCAGCCTGTAATTATTGTCCCAACATATGGCTACAAGGCTTAACTAAGTACACGGTTGTTTTCATTTCCTGTCAGTGGACTGCCTCATTGTGTGACAGTCTTACTGTAAAAACTGATTGCACAGAATGACACCCTTCTCTATTGCCTCATAAATATGCCAGTATTCTGGTGAATTTAGGGGATCAGTCTGTTCTGTTTGTGTCATGTGCTTGCCCCAAAAATAAACACTTGATGAGGCATTAGACACACATTGTGTAAAGCCATGGTGAGGACAACTGTCACTCATTTGATTGGACCATATGCTCTTCTGTCAAACAATTACCATTAATGGCTCAAAAACGTGATTTGTTTTGAATTCTACAAGTGCCATATGTTTGAAGGAGGGGGTGTTTGCTTGGTGTGAGATGTGTAAAACAGTATTAAATGGGTCCTGAGCATGCCACATGGCATTTAACTATACTGGTCAGAAAAATAGTCTTAAATTAAAAGCCTTTTATTTCCCCCAGAAAGGGTAAAGATCTAGGTTGATGGTCTTAATTTGTGCTTTTTAAAGAGATTCAAGTGTTACATTTTCTTTCACATGTAAGTGTTATGCTTGAGCAGTTTATTTTTGCAAGTGAAATTAGCTGTGTCAAGAATAGGTCATCATTTTCCAACTATCAGAAAACTCTCATTACTGAACTCACAGACAGACATGCATGCACATGCATGCAGTGTAAAAGGAGATTTTTTTTTTCCCTTCTTCGTCTTCTCCAAGGAATAAAGATATCAATTTAAGCTCTATAAACTTATATTGATGTATTCTGGCTTTTGCTCCATCACATATTTAATTTTCTGACAGGATCCACTAATAACACAAATCTAAGATATAATTCTTACGCTGTAAATAAAGACTTGGCAGCTTTACTACTACAACAACAAACTTTTCAGTGAGGGGACAGAAAACAATAATTGTAATTCGTTCTCTGCTTTAGAAGATATAAAATTCTTAAATATTATGATTTTAAACCTTTCTTGTTTGCTTTGATAGAGTCCACTTTCTCAACCTTTGCAGTCAAGATGCCATTTGAACTCTGTGTGACACACGGCTAAGATTTTTTTTAATCTAAACCGTGTACAGTCACTCATTACTTCAACTATTTTGTCACTGTGGCTGTCAGTACTGACCTACTAAGACCACAGTGAAAACTGTTATAAAAATACTCCAGTTTTCAACAGTGTCATCAGCAGCCACCAAATGTCTAAAATCAGATTTACACATCCATAGAGTGCTGTCTGTAATATGCCTACAGCTCCGTGTAAGTTAAATCATCATATTCGAACATGGAAGCAAATCACTAATGCGCCTTATTGAGTGAAGGAGCGTTAAATGTCCTTGTTCCTTGGCCCTGATTGTGTCTGTCACTAACAGAAGCAAAGTTTGTCATGGAAATTCTGTTGTGGTCACAGAGCAGACATTTGCATGTTAAGTCTTCTTTTTTTTTCTTTGACCTAAGATTGGACCATGCTTGTTCCTTGAAATCCAGCCGGGGGTGGGGGTGGGGGGTGTTGATTGTGAAATGTTCCCTCTCCTTCAGTCCAGTGATAACATCTGATCAGGTGTAACACTTTGGGCTCTTTCCTCACCATCTTCTGGGGAGGCTGCAAAGAGAAGCAGTCCCTCCTTGTGTCAAGTCCACACAAGCTACATATTTCCAGAACATTCTTACACAGGCCCTCACTGGTTTTGATATTTTAGATTTTAAGAAGAAAACACATAGAGAGCAGCTGCTGTAGCATTCCAGCACCAACCATTGCTTATAAGACACAAGTATTATTTGGTTCAGGGTCCATGGACAAAAATAAAGGAATGCAATCTTTTTTTCTTTCAGGACAGACATTAAATTTATCACGTCTTGGTTTTGATATCTGATACAATGATCAGACTACCTACTGTAAGTGGTTTAATTGGGATTTCAGGTAGCTGCTTGAAATAAGGAACTAAACTCTAATCTAAAACACACAAAGCAACGTTAAAGCTCATTAAGCAGAAGTTAATGGCTACCAATCACTTTTTCGATGTGAAAGTATCCTCAGAAATGATGCATGCAAATTACAAAAAAAATACTTTTGGTTTTGCTACAGTAGAAATGGTTCAGTTTGGCTCAAGTTTAACAGAACTGCAAAGAAATTGAAGAACAAAGATCTAAAAAGGTTTGGAGAAATTGGTTTGTCAAATGTTAGAACATTAACTCGCTGTTCTTCTGAGAGCTGACTAAGTTGGATTTTGAACTTTTGATCAGACTCAGAGAGCGTGTACTCTGCCATGATCATTATTTTCTGACATTTAGGGAGAAATGAATAATCAACTAAATAAATCATCGGATTTTAGTTCTGCATTGTCCAGCCTTGCTTATCATATACTGATAAGGTTTCATGAGGCTCTGTCTGAATGTTCGACAGGAAGTGAAAATACAACAGCAGGAGACGAGACATGCGATGGATGTCCTTTGCCTCTCAACACAGAAAAATGCTCTGTCACATTTTTCTTATATACAGGAAGTTCAGAAACGGAAGAGAAATAGTGGCTGACCAAACACTTAGAAGACTACTGGATATGATTACTCTGCAGACTGGTGTGGTGAATATTCATTTACGCTTCCACGAATGAGCCCATTTCATACAACTTTTAGTACTTTTACTGCCAGTCAAGTTTCTAAACCTCATGTTCAGCCTTTTTTTCCCATCAAAGAAGTATTTTAAAAGCTCCATACCAATCTTGAGTGTTTTCCCCTTCCCTGGCATTTTGTCTACATAACTTATTTATTCTATGCGTACTCAAAGTTATTAATTGGACTAAGATTACTGTAGGAAAACTATTTATCTTCTCTGTAGCAGCTGCTTTCAGAGTTGGATCATTGCCATGGCATGCAAGTCCAAGAAGAGATATATTGTGAGGTACAATCTGCAAGATATTAAAACTAAAGACTGATGGATTAATGCTAGGAGTTCTGGACTGGGAATTATTTTGCATTATGGTTAATTTAAAATCAAAGAGCTTGACAACTAATAAAGATGCTTATTAACGGTTTGTTTTTGAAGGATGAGATGCTTTACAATTTATTTTAACCCTTCTGTTGTCCCAAATGATTAAACAATCTTAATGTTTCTAAAATAAGCATTGAGATAGAGTGGAGTGGATGCCTTATTTTGGAGAACTGACAGAAGACATTTGTTACTGTAGGGTCTGCATTCCCTTGAAAGGGCATGTAGCAGAGAATCTTGCAACACAGTGTGACGATCAGATGTGAAGCTGTGGGGTTTGACTTGTTATTAGTGCTGCAAGAGAATAAATGTACAGGCAGCTCTTCCCATTTAAAGTTCAAGAGCATGTTTAACTTTAACCCATGTAAAACTTGCAGGAGTTCTTGCAGTTGGTCAAATGTTTTATAGTTTTATCAGAAGAAAGCTCTTGTAAACACTAAGCTTCAGATAAGAGGTCTGCATTGTAGTTATGGAGCCTGGTTTTACCCCCAAAATAGTGCATAATTGATGCATCTGAAAGCAGAATTCACCTATCAGCATTTCCTCGGGTCACTAGAATTAAATCATGGCATGTTTGTTTCTATTAATAGAAAACACTAAGTGTAAAAGGCCAGCTTAAACTGAGACTTGCCATTGTGGCTGTAAGCCAACATGAGAGTGCTATTTTGAATAATTTTTCTCTCAGAAAGACAGAAAATATAAGAAGTATAATTACAAACTTGTCAAACTCCTTATCTGAACATATTCAAAGAGAACAGAAAAACCTGTTGCAATCAGTCCACAAATACCTGACTGTTTGCAAACGTGAATATAAACACACTTGCTGACATGTGCAAGGAAGATTAACAGTGATGTGAGGGCTCAGTGGAAGGAATTGATGTTGTAAGCTTAGAGTTGAAGCTCTGTTGCAAGACCATTTAAACACTTAACTGAAAGTGCTCTTTGTTTGGTAAGATAACTACACTCCAGCTGGCTCTAGCTCCTTGCTGGTATGTCAGATTGCTCCATATTAAAAATAGTGTTAGGCAAAGCAAAGCTGGCCAATCAAACTGTGAATCCTCGTTATCGTCATCTTGTTTTTGTTCATAATGTCTTTTGATCTCCTATTCATATCTTGTTCTATTTATTGGTCTGGAATTAATTGATTTTTCTTTTTAAAAAGGGATTCTATGGACATAAACAGGTCATTATTTTTGTGCACTTTGATCTTTTTTGCAGTAAAATGTTGATAACTGGTTGTTCGCAGCAAATCACTGGAAAGAAAATAGATTAGTACTTTAGTTACTACTGTCTCTTTTTGGACTGTGTTAGAC
>JAPMNP010631138.1:0-13917 GCA_029874935.1 Atherina boyeri
GGACGGGGGACGGACGCCTTTGCTACTGCGGTGCTGATTGGCTGGATGGGCGGATAATGCCCTACTCACGCTGTCACATCCTGATTGAAACACAACAAAGCCACTTTTCGACTAGTCCAGACCACGAAATAGCGACGAGCTGGAGCCAGGGAAATGAAAAAGGTAGCGTTTTCATAATGGAAGTACCGGCACTACTTCTCACTCATCGAAATTAAAGGCAGAATGTTTCTGTAACATGCAGCTATGTCCAGGGAAAAAATAGTTTATCCATGTCTACCTCAAGCTACTGGAATCTAATTAAGCACTTCACATCAACACATACTAACATGGAATATTTAACGATGGTGTTGTGTTTATGGTGCAGTAGCTGATACAGTTCCAGAGATTTGCGCTCCTAAAAGGCCAGATTTCCCTTTGTTTCCTTTTACCCCAGTTTACGTTTGAGCTTTTTTTAATTTTGCACTTGAATTTTTTTCTTCAATATTTGATTTTTTTCCAACGCCCATCATATGGAAAGCTGCAATCTATAGAATTTAAATTAATACCAAATGTTTTAAAATAATGTATAGGCTATAGTGTTTTTATTCTTCAATCAATTAATATAAACATCATCGATGTTAAAGATGTTAGAACATAGTCGTGTATAGAACATGAAAAATAATGTCAATTACTTTGCTGAGTAACTAATTACTCTGACAATGAGGTAACTGATTTACTAACTCAATTACTTTTGGGGAAAAGTAATTTGTAACTGTAACTAATGACTTTTTTAAGGGAAGATGACCAACACTGTTCATGACAGTGCTGTCTGAGGTAAAAGCATCCAGACCAACACCAAGCGTGTTATGGCTAATGTGGTGTGGATGGGCAGACGTCGCATGACGTTTGATTGGCACCACACTCAGTTAGGGCGAGCCTGCAGAAACGGGACACTGCAGCTGTCATAGCAGGAAGCGGGCATGGAAGAAAGATGTGCGAGCAGCTCATTTGACACACTGTAAAACTGTCGTAGCTGTTGACAGCTCTAACTCTCGGCATGGAAGGAACTGACATGTGCGACCATGTCTGAAATCTGCAGATTACTCTAGGTGTGTGTTTGTTACTGTTTCTGTTTGTGTGACATGCTTTGGCTCAAAGTTCACAAAAATGTTCTCCCTAGAGGAGTAAGGAAAGGTGTTTGTTTCCTGACAGCTGATTAACTTAGGCTAATGAGCCCCAAATAAACTTTTCTTTTCTTTTTTTAAGATACCAGGCTCAAAATGGTTCATTTATTTGTATAATTTAAGGACTTACAAACAAATAAATACAGTAAATTCTGGAAAGCCCACTGGAATCCCATTGATATGCATGTTACTGTTAATGTGTGCTTGAGAGACATGGAAGTTGGTCCAAACCTGGGGGCTGTGTGCTGGAGTAAGGTCCCTCTCCAGCGGTTTCTGCTGTTGGAGATGGACGAGGCTCTGTGTTTGGGCCTGCTGCTCCTGGTACTGCTGGGCGATCGCCTTCAGTTTCTCTGGGTACAGCTGAGCATCCATGGAACGCATCTGTTATTCAAATTGTGGCATAAATGTATCATTACTGGCTACACATTTCATACTTCTAAAACTCCATACCCTCATGGGCATTTTCTTGTTACCTGATCTTCGAGCATCATTCTGACTGAGCGCTCCTTCTCCAGCTGCTGCCTCAGCTCGATCATCTCCCTTCTCAAGTCCTCAGTCTTCTCCTCCTCCAGGATGTCTGGTGAGCCAATCCCTTCATCTTTTTCTTCTGCACGTCTCCTTTTGGGTGAAGAACCACTTAATTCCTGGAAAGCACAACCGGAAATGGGATATCTTGTTCAGATTAATGTTAAAAACTTGTAAAGCTCCAACAAAGAAGAGCTTGGGAATGGAAGTTTTGGCAGGGTCATCCTGTACCTGTATGATTCGTTTAAGCTGACTGTTCTGCTGCAATAGCCGCGTCTTCTCCTGCTCCAAAGTAAAAATGTACTCTGCTGTCTGTTGCAGGATGGCAGCCTGAAAAGCAATGTTACATTTTGGTTATGAAAATGAGTTCAGACCTTAAGAACAGCATCTAACTCTTCACCCCATTCAAATCTCTCTTTATGACCCACCTTGCTGAGCTTTTCTCCATCGCTGTGTGGGATGAGTGTTTTAAGTGACTGAAATCCAGCGTTGATGCTCTGCATACGCCGACGCTCGTTGCTGTTGGCAATCTCTCTGCGAATTCGCCTCTCTTGGTCCCGGGCTGTTTCAGGGGTCAGAGGAATGTTGGCCAGACTAAAAGGAAAAAGAGGGATGCCATTACTTTAACATAAGTTGTGAAGAATGCATAAATGAAGCAAAACAGACTACTGTAAGAATGAGAAAAGAAAATGTCTAGAGGAGAATCACCTTCCACTGAACCAGCGCAGAATGAAAAAGGACACGCCTGAATCTTAATATCACTATGCAACAGATTCAGTTCTTAAAAGTGATTAATCTTTAGGTTTGGTTAAATATAATACTCTGTAATATTGAGTCCATTTTCACCTTGAGTAATCCACATTATTGACAAAAGTTGGTATTTTTCCACAAAACTTGCCAGAATTGGCAATTCTCGTTAAAAATTTCCTGGCCTTTAAAGCAGAGAAAAACATTAAATGTAATTAAAATACTACTTCTTCAACCCTTCAAATTGCTTAGGGACTGTAGATGTGAATTAGCGTCCAGGGAAAATCTAATACAATGCATCAAATGGGAACATTTATGTTTAATATTGTACATGCACTGTTCAAATAAACCCAAAATATATAATATAAAAAAAATGTAAATTAAGGCCACCACCATGTAGTCATAAACATTCTTAAATATTGGTCACATGTCTCCAAAACAAAGACTTAATTTAAAATGCATTGCTAGAAAGTACAAAAACACTGTCCCAGGTCTGAAAAGGGAACATACACGTACGCTGCAGGTGGTTTCAAACCATTCAAGAGCAGACATGTTAAAGGAGAAAATTTGTATTGTTGTATTTGTTTTAGCTGACCTTTAATATGTGTACATGTCTAAATAGCATCAAGGGCCATGTTCTGAAAAGCACTTTTCACAATTAAAATTTATTTACAGTGCATTTATGTTTTGATCTAACCAGCGAAATGTCTCCTGTGGGTACCACAAATAATCTATTAAGTACTGTGTTGGCAAAGCAGCTGTTAAGCAACCTGTTGTTGAAACAAACAAAACAGGAAGAAATAAGAAATTCAGCCCATGTTTGGGTCACACGCTGTGCTGAAATATGCTTTTGCAAGCAGCACACATGCTACAATGCATCCTACCTTTGTAGGTAATTCCACTTTAATGTCTCTGATATACAATTAAAGCAGCAAAAAGCTTATCGATGTCTCCATCCTTAAAATGTGGAGAGGAGCCACCAGATACCAGATGCTGAGATTCAGTTGAGGGAAAATTTTAAGCGAGGTTGTACCAACAACCGCTGTATCAGCCTCAGCATCTCTGGGACCTTCTCCTGCCAAGCTCTTATCTGTACTGACTCAGCTGCCTCAGTGCAAACGGGGAACAATTGTGCAGACACAGATGCGAAAAATAAAGTGCGTGTGTGTGTGTGTGCGTGTGTGTGTGTGTGTGCTGTTAAGTGTGAAAAAATACAGACAGACAGACACACACGCACACAAAAAATGCAACACAGCAGCAGCACATCCAATGACCACATCCATCGCAAAACGCAACCTACTGGATCCAAACTTCACAAACACTGAACAACACAGACGTGTTAGTGAATTAAAGCATAAAAACAGCAGAATTAGTCCCAGGTAACTAAAACCTGGGGAAAAAAAAAAATCTTAGACAATGCCGTTATTAATGTACCAATCATGTAAAAATGTTGCTCCACAAGTAAAATTCAATAAATTCAATAGAAATAGTGATGACAACTTGACAGTATTTTCTGACATTTTGTACACAAGACATGGATATTAGATTAGTGTAAAAATAGACTATTACTGTTTGCATGGATCTAAAACTGAAACATTAGACGCAATAATTCTGGCTTTTACAACTCTTGGCACAATTATGTTCTCGATGACAGAATATGTAAGAATTATCTAGATAGATTTCATTGATCTCCTTTCTTTTGCGATGAGCTGAGTAAATTGAATACAATAAGTATTTAAAGACAGTCTTGGTTAAATCTGAGTTAATTTACTTCCGTATCAAATCATTTAAGATCTTTTTTCGGGGGGAAAAAAATAGGGAGAAAGAGACTACATTTCCCAGTATGCACACGCGATAGCAGCAGCAGATTCATCCGCCTCCCTCTACAAGCAGCAGGGCTGCGGACGTATCGACGGGCCTTCCGCGACATACACACCCCCTTATTAATAACACCACTTTTAATTTTCCTGCCTAACCCGCGAACACCAAATACTCTTTTGCCAGAAAATGGTAGTACTTGGTTTTATAAAATCCCAAATGAAGGTCCTTCGTCGTCACATTGTCAAACACTACCTCCGTGCTCCAGGCAGACTTTTCCGTGTCCTCCGCCATTACAACAATGCGGCAGGCAGCATGGCAGAGGTGCGGGATGAAAAGACGCAGTGAAGGCGGCTCGATAGTGCGGACAAGACACATAAAAACACCTATTAAACTATCGCCACTTCAAGAGGGAACAATTTTGACAACAGCTGTTCATTTTTACTGAAGAAGTAAACGATAAGATGACACTATTAAACGACACAAACACCAGACCACTCATCACTTTTTTTTAGCACAAGCCACAAGCATGGCCGCACTACCCACAATAACTTGGGCTCGCTCTGAGCGAAATCGGTAACCCTCACGACGTGTGCGACGAAAATAGCCCTTTCAGACAGTACCACACTCTCTAGTATAACCTTTCTCTTTATTATGCAAATTGCAGCAGCTACGGGCGACAGAGAGAGATTATTTGAGAATAAATGGATCAGGATGCGCTCTGGAGCGGAGTAGCAGCGTGGTGTGCACAGAACCACGTGGTTTATGTTTGTTAGCCACAAAATAAATCGATTTCGAAGGCAAATGTGTAAAATAATACCGCGCACGGGATACTGTATTGATAGCAGGAACCTTCATGTGTTTATTCAAAATGTAATCCCAGTGTTAAGTGATAATTTATGACCGCAGCTGCCCGTGAGAGGGTCTTGTACACAATAACAGATCAGATCGAGCATGTTGCCTCAGCGACATCGCTAAGTGCGTTCACTCCCAACACATGTCTTACAATAATAATTCATCATGTTAGATGAAGCACATGCAGTATACCCACCTACAAAGACCGCCGATCACTTCTTTCTCTGTTTTCCTAAAATGTTGCAATGAGGGCACCTTCTGAGCTGGTACCATGAAATACTCCATGCTCGCCTCTCGCCAGTTTGGTCCCCCGTTAAAAGAAAAAAAAAAACAGCAAACAGTCTCCGCAGGATAAAAGAAAACCGATGACGTTAGGAAGCGAAAATCCCGTGATCCAACTAAGGTTAAATCCTTAAAGATGATACAAATTACTCGTCCCTATATAATGTAGTTCTTTGAGGCTGCAGAGAGTTGTAATGTTACTCGACTTCCAGCTGATGGGGTTCCCTCGTTGTGTGTGGCGCTCTACCTCTCTCTTTCTCCCTCCCCCTTGCTTTCTCCCTCTGCATGACCGTGTGTATGTGTGTGTGTGCAGCTGATCGGATGGCTTTCAAGGCGGGAAACAGCTGGTAGGAGTCACACACCGCACTACCAAAAGCCTCCTTCCGCAGAGACGGGGGACTGCGTGTAAACAAAGGACTATTTAGCGCAGGAACACACCAAAAAGAAAACACACATGTGGAGGATAACGGGTTTATATGTCTTAAATGCAATTACAGCAAAATACTAAAAAATAATGTATGATTAAATTTTGAGTTACAGCAATCCCCCAGTATCTAATTTTAAGTACGTCTAGCTAGCCTTTATGAACAGAAATACTTCCCCCTCACATGACTTGCCTCGGTTCAAAAAGGCTACCATGTGTAAAGGGGCTTAACCATAAACATTTAGATCATTCATAAAATGAGGACTGGCGTCTAGCCTGTTACAACCCCTCTGCTTTGAAGTCGCAGTATAACTAGTTTCTCATACAGTAATAAACCCAAATTTCACCTGCACTCTGACCATTCGGTAAATAAATAGCAAGACTACTACAGGGGCGGACACTCGAACAGCTGCGATAAGCGAACAACAGAGATCAGCTGACGAGTTGGCAGAGCTGCACAGCAACAGCGCACCGGGGAGGGCTTTGAGGACAGACTGCTGCAGGCTGACACGCTCCGCGCAAGGCTGCATGTTGTTCACCATTTTGGATGCGAGTGTAGCTGCTGCACAGGAAGGTTAATTATTGGTAACCCAATTTGACAACTTTATCCGGGAAAACGCGCGCGCTTGCAGCGAAGACAAAATGGGGGCTGGGAATTTGATGTAACACCCGGAAACAGCAGCAGCTTTACAGACGTGGTGGCGCACATTTAGAGTAGGCTACAGATATCAAGGGGTCAGTCTGGTGCTGCTGCAAGAAGCGTTTACGTAAGAACACAGCTGTGAATGATCACCAGTTAGAAAAAGGCTGGCAGCGATTACAGATTGTGTTGGGGAGAATTTTATGGCATATCATTTAAGAATATTTCATTCTTGGCTTTTAAAAAAATAAATAATGAAAATAGCATTATTGTAAAATAACGACATAGACATATTAGCCTACATCCATTTGATGGAAAATAGATTTATGTGGATATGTGAGTTATCATAAATAAATAATAAATTCGATTAAAATTATGATTCCCAAATGCAACATTTCCCTTTTCAGTGCCTTTTCATGGTTACATATTAGTAGGTTACAGTTTTAAAAGTGAAAAACGGGCCACCGTGAAAAACTGTAGTTTGAGTAAAATTAAAAGCCTTACATTAGCTATAATTTCAGTCATCCATCCATCCATCTATACCGGCCGAGAGGCAGGCTACACGCTGGACAGTTCGCCGGTTTGTCGCAGTCATTTCAGTCCCTGAAATATTATGTGATATTGTAAATATGTGTTATTTGCATAAAACAAATAAAATATACACTAGCTTTTTAGATATACAAATTGGAACAATAGTCAGAGACTATTAAAAGCCTTAATTCAGACATGCAACAAATATTTGGTAACTTTCTCATTTATTTTGAAAACCTATGTAACTATTATGTTATGGCTACATTTCTTAAGTACTGAAGAGTTGCTTGTTTAATCAATTGCTCAGGTTTGTGTGTTGAAAAGTCGAACTGCATAATTTACAACATCAATTACAGACCTGAATATGTTGGAATTCAATTTGAGGACAGATCTTTTGCATAAGGGATATCAGACTAAAAAACACACAAAAAAAACCCAAACATTATGGACAAGATATAGTTTATATTTTTTTGGTTTGATAAACTAAATGAATGCAGTCTGTTTGACTATATATACATATACATAATATTTAGCCATCTAATTCTCTCATGATAATCATTATATTCTCTGAGGCCTTTGTGATGGAATACATTTCTGAGGTTGCCTTACGCCCCCTAGCGGTGGTTTGGGAAAAGTTGAAGGGGATCATAACTAACCAGTAAGCCAGATTTGATGTCCCGTTTGCACTTTAGAATTGTACACTTTTGATGATATTGAGTGGACTCAACAGAAACATGTCATGACAAGATACTGATGCAATGCTATGTTAAGACAATAGTCATATTGCCCTCACTATTTGCTCATGTTTAATCTCTTTATTTTATTTAGATTTTACTTTTCGTGAAAAATTTGAATAGCCATAGTTAATGCTGTGAGGTTTATAGAAAAGTTGTAATGGGTGTCATAGAGACAGTCAAATTAATCTTTTAAGTGAAGTGGCGGTAATTAATTCTGACCCAACTCCCCTGTGTGGATACTTGAATAAAAAGATAACTATTGTATTCACTGCCTCAAATTATTAGAAATCATAGTCTACTCTTCACCTCAGTTCTGTTTTACATTCCGTATTTTCTTCTTAAACTCTCCAAATACTCCTATTCTGTAAAACATCGGCAGGCTACCCCAAAGATAAGCTGTTAGAATGATATCTAATAGGATTTCCTACAACATTAGACTAATGCACTTTGATGAAACATACTGTATGTACACCTATGATTCCTGAAGTTGTAAACATAACCCATACAAATTATATTGTATATTTTGCTTTCACTTCAATATATTACTCATTGTTGCCATTATTCTCTCTTCCAGTAGGTGCTTTATGTTTTCATTTGCATGTATGGGTTTTTCTTGAGTATGGGCCTAGTAAACAGTTAAAATCATTGGCTGTTCTTAAACTGAACTTTTGAATTATGTAATATAGGCTAGATAGAATTGTTTTAGAGAAGCCTGCTGAGCAGAGGTTATGGCCAAAGTTTGCAGAACCGTGTACAAACAATAAACAGGAAAACAACTAGAGGGGTGTTGCTGCTCATGTTGTTGGGGAACTTAGGCGGAGAGATGACCGTGAGGACAGACAGAGTGGGAGAGGGCGATAGCTTGGAGAAAAGCCGGGGACTGCCCATGGTGGATGGGCGGAGCAGTAAGCATGCGCTGAGCTGGCAGGCTCTGGGCTGGTCCTGACGGGCTGGCTGCTGGGCTCCGGGCGGCTGTCTGTGCGCGTCAGACAGTGGTGGGGGAGACTACCATCAACACTCAGCTTCTCCTCGAGTGCTTGGAAGAAAAAACAACAAAACAAAAACAAATAGAAGAGGCACAGGGAGAACTGCGCGAAAAGAAAGCAAACTGGTCTACCTCGGCATCTAAAAAAGCACCGAAGAAGGAGACGGTCCTCCTCTACCCCACACCCCATCGCCAACCCGCCCTGTCTTTCCTATCCACCACTTCGTGCCATCCCTCTGGTCTGAACTGCCCTCCCACCCCCTTGGAGAACCACGACCACCCATAGGAAACCCCCACTTGACCAGCGTTGCCATTAAGCGATGCGATCTGAATTTCGGAAGAAATCACCTTTGCGCCTTTGATGCACAACAAAACCAGTGGTCTTCATTTTTCCTCAGCGGGAACAGTTCAGGCAGTGGATTCGGGTGTTTACACTTTTTGACGGGTTTCCAGTGGTATGATAACATGCAAAATATTATTCTGCGACAGGAGACAAGACGATCATTTGATAGATTAGTTTTTATTTAAACAACCAGCTGTCACATACGCTGGGTTCAAGCTTATGTTTGATTTTTTTCCAAGCTTAGAAATAATCCCGACAATGGTCTGGGAACAGACCGCCTCTCCAGACACCTAATTATATATTTTTTTCAAGACGTGTCAGCTGGTATTTTCGTTTTTATCGGGAAAAAAGGCGACAAATTGACAAGGAGTCACTTGACACCTACGCCGTTTAAACCTAAGGACTTGAGAAGTTTTCTCCGGGGGAGACGTGGACCAAACCGGAGACATCTCGGCCCAATCCACGACATTTTCGCTGTAAGGTAAGCAGGAGAGACAATTTCTACCATGTAGTATATTGCGTACATTGTCATGTGTGTCCACGCTGGTGTGAGCGCTCCCTCATGCAGTGTGAGAAACTGCACGAGTTCAAACAGGGCAGTGACCTATTTTCAGTCTCTCCAGCGGTGCACCGAAATCCTGCAGCTTGGACTCTCCGCACTGTCATCTCCGAGGCCAGCCGTGGCGAACGTGCCTCCGCTGGCTGTATTTTTCTCTTTTGCCCTTACGCAGAAAACGTGTCAGTACCTTTTCCAACAATAGGCGACCTTTTCCTCGAATTTCCGCCAGTATTCCAACTCTTAACCCCGAGAGAAATTTTTAGAGCAGTGTCACAAATCCTGCCCTATATAGTGGCGCACATCACAGCTCAGCCAGCTGTTGTGCAAGATACAAGCCTGTGCTGAGCTCAGATATTTGCCACAACATCTGATAAATAGTTCAACGACTCCAAATTGCTGTCACCTAAACCAGTGATGTATTGGTAAACAAATAAACTGCAGCTTGCACACCCACTAGTTGTCATAACTGCATTATTATATTTTTGCATTTTTTTATTTTTGTTTCTTACTAATGATATGATTTATTATCAATGCTTTCCATCTACTCTCTTGATCACAATAGTAGATTTTTATTGACAAACTGATGATTTAGACTAGCCGGTGACATCTTTATCAGCTTTGTTTCGCCCAGTTCTAAGTTAGATGAGGCCAAGCATGTATTACAGGGGGCAAGGATGAACACAGGCCGCCGCCTGTATAAAGAGCTATTTTCCTCCAATTAAGCAATTCCTCTGTCCCTAAGCCTAATTGTGCGCTTACTGGGACTGGGTTTGCGATGGACCTTCTCCCCATTGGCTGCCTCCCATGGGCCTATTGTTCCAGAAGATGCCAGGGGAGAGAGCCAAGCCCTGCCAAGGCAGACCTAACAAGGTCTGTGCTGGAGGGGAATAAGGCCTGATCATTAAACAGCATTAGACCACAATGCAGATCGAGGCACACTCAGGGGTGAGAATTGCACTTTGGATCAGAGTGGGGTGATTGTGTATTTGCAAGGTGTTGTTGAGTTTTTTTTTAAACAATATAATGTGTGGGTGCAAGAGAGAAACTGCCCCACAGATAGCTTGAGAGGCTGGAGGAGGTCTGGCTATTGGCCTACTGGATGTCTCTCAAAGTATGTGGGGAAGACGAGCAGTGAAAGAGGCCATACACAGGAAGGACTTTGATTCCCTCTTCTTCCTCCCTCTCCCAGGCCCCGCTATTTAATCCATAAACCTTCTCTGAACTGCGAACACAGGTGCTACACACTCCACAGCCTGCTCGGTGCATTGTTTATCCAATCAGCTGATGATCAGTTCAGCAGCAGGTCAACCATAACATTCATCTGAGAGAAAGTCTGAGGTCAGGCAGAGAGGCATCTATCACCATCGGCACTGGTTATTCAGTCAATGCCACTCGTGCTCAGCTTTTAGTCACAGCTGAGAAAAACTTCTCATCCCCACTGATAAGCCAGATGTTCACTGGGTTCCAGCTGTGCATCTCTTTGGTAGTATTCCACGCTCAAATGATGTGTGTGTGCTGGTGTTTGTAGCCTTTTGTTGCTGTATGTCTTTTTTTTGTTCCCAATACATATTTGGCCATATGTAATACATTAGCAGCTTCTTGCTGGAAACGGCTTCCACGGATTTAAAGGTTCGACACCAACTGGCATTTAATTAATGCACCAGCGGATAAAGGCTTTCCACCATGCTGGCTCCTGAAAGCAAGTTATGGGATGTTGTTGTCACCCCCGCTCCTCAATTTTCCATGTGTCAGAGATTGGGCCCCACGCTGCAACTGTGTGACATCATTCAGCTGAGTTTCAGAACTGTAAGGGAAAAGAAACTGTTTTTATGGTGGAAATGGTGGACTCAATGGCATATTCCTGCATCAGAGAGCAACCAGGTGGCATGCAGTAGGGGGATGGTGGGCACTCACAATGCACTTTTGCTTAATATTTTAAACCAGGCTAGTAAAAGTGTACCACATTTGACACAAAGGCAAGAATATTTACTTTGCTTCTTGTATTATGCAGTTTGCTGCACATCCTCTAATTTTGAAATAAGATGTGACAAGCTTTCTTTTTTTCACACAGTGTGGTGGGAAGCCACAAAATACCACTTGAGGAGAATGACTGTGGAGGATCACTACCAGCGAGTGAGAAGTTAGTTGTACAAACTAGTAGAGCCAGTTTGAGTGTTTGAATTAATATCACAGTGGGGTGCCATAGCTGCAGCGGATTACGGTCAAGATGAAAGGCAACTCAGCAGCAGGGGAGGAGGGATTACAGTGGTCAGTGAATGAGGCAACACGCTGTGAAAACAAGGCACCTGATACACACTTGCATTAATCTTCACAGGAATATGGGCTGCTTTATTTTAGATATCCTTGATTGGTTGGTCATTTCTGTGGTTACACTTGTAGACAGTCATTATCAGTAGGATGGACAGCTTTGTGAGCTCAAAAGATGAAATGCAACCACTGTTTGGGTATGTTATGTCCCTTGGGTGGAGCTGCACATGAAAACTCTTTATTGATGTTATGGCTGAAACAATTAGAAAACATGAACTGTGTTGCCAGGTGAGACCATATGTCCTTTAACTGAAGGAAACTTGACAGAGCATGATATTTGTAACTGATTTTGGGATACTTTTATTAAGATCTATTTTCTATTTGATTAAGAACTATTTTATAATGGTGCCCATATGAATGATTTTCTTTTTATCATTGAATTATGAACAAAAAAAAAACATAATTTAAGTGTTTAAATGTGCTTCACCTGCTACAGTAACAGAGTTACTGCCCGTTTCATAATAAATTTCCAGCAGATGTTGCTGTGTGATCTACAAGTGGAAATCACTCACCACACCACAGGGCCGACGACATCTGAATGACTCAACTGAAATTCGGATGAAACGGAGCTGATTCAATAGTTCAGCCTAAATTAAATGTGAAAATGACAGTAAATGACTTTCAGCTTAGACATCATTACAGTCGAGAAGTGTACATTTTTTCCACTAAAGCTCTTATCACTAATCATTGCCATGTGCCAGTGGAGTGGCAGAGTCATATTTGGAGCACTGCAGAGTGAAGTCTGTGTGGGTCGATGCTTCTTGGACCCATACATTAGGAGTAGACAGAGCGGACACAGAACTTGACTCATGCTGACTTTCAAACTGAAAGACACCGGTGCATACCACTTTGTCTCCTGGCTGGCGTGGCTCACACACCGTGCATTTTTCTCCAGTTAAACTGTAACCACTAATCACCTCACGGCCATGCTGTTTCCTCCCAGAGCAGACCTTTCCTCAGTCTTTAGGGTCGGAGAAAATTGCCCCCACCGACACACACAGTCTACACCTTTTCTCTAAATCACCTGTGTGGGACATCTCAAATGAGTGCAGGGATTTTGCTCTTTCGTGGTTAAGATTAGGAGTCCGTTTCTCTGCTGCAGGGCTGCATTTCCAAAATAAACACAGACAACTCAGTGCTTCACTCCAGCTACCCCGCCCTACTTCTTATTCTCTTTAAAGCGCCTTCTGCGCTCCCAGCTCAGTATTTCTATCATGAGAGAATTTCAGCTTGCAAAGCTCTTCAGACAATATGTAGACCATGTCTGGGGCAGGGCACCCTCAACGAGGAAAAGTTAAATAAGAGTAGAGAAGGAAAGCTAAGACATGAGAAAATAACATAAATGTAAAGGAGCTGGCACAGTTTCCTTACTTTTTATTTAACTGATAGTAGAAGCAGATAGAGTAGATATCTTCAGCTCAAGAAGCAATGAGTTGTACAGTAAAATGCTCACATGATTGCAGCTTAAGTAGAGATAAAGCTGGTTTGTATTATTATTTACTCGCTTGGTTAACACCCTGGGTTCTCTAGTATATCCTCAATAGTGCTGCACAGCGGTTCAGTATGGCTGAGGTATGTATGTGCGTGTTTGTTTGTTTGAAAAGAAAAGAAAGGGAGGAGTCGGATAAAAGTGGCTCTGTCTGTAAGCATTTGGTGAGGTGTAACTTGCTGGGAGGGAAGAGGAGGGGAGTGGGATTGATGGTGGGCTTTTTTTCTTTTTAGACAAGAGGATGATGGTGAGACGGGTGAAGCATTTCTTAGATTCAAATAAGGCTCTCAAGTCTGGGCCTGGCTCTCTGTCTGGGCATATCCAACTCTGTCAGTTAGCTTCCAGACTTCACCCCCTTCACCCCCTCCTTCCTCCCTCTTTCCCTCCATCCCCAACTCCCTGAGACTCCATCTTCCCTTCATGTATAACTCTGCTTCTCTTCTCTTTTCCCCTCCTTTCCTCCCTTGCGTTTTTCCTCTTCTTTCCATGAG
>JAPMNP010631142.1:0-10738 GCA_029874935.1 Atherina boyeri
GATGTTATTATTGAAAACGTAGGGGAGGAAATATTCGTTTATCTAACTACCCGGCAATGTGTAAACGTGGCCTAAAGCTATCCCTCAAGGGTTAATTCAACTTATCAAAAGTGTCCTTTCTTTTGGTTTGAAAAATATTACACAACACAAACTCCTTTTGAATGGAATTGATCTAACGGGCAGAAAGTGTGCCAATAAACATTTTGGCAAGATATTCAATTAAGGAATTGAAAGAGTTTCTCTGAAAGATGCCCGTCGACTGTAGGTTCAATTATGATTAAACTTAAGATATACCTCAGTTTCATTATTATGTAAGTTTTATTCGGTTTTTAACTGAATTATGATTGCTGTTCATTTTTCCAACAGGCATGCTGATATCCCTGAGTCCTGCATACGATATGTTGGGGCGTTGGTAGATGATGTAATCAAAACAGGAAGTGAGGCAAGTTGTTGCTGTTTGTATTTTTTTATTGCTTTGGAATAATGTGTGGAATAACTTTAGAAAATTGCAAGTTTTTTTCAGTTTATTACTGAATATGCTAAGATTTGAAACCATGCCATTTGATTTCACTTGATATTTCTATTTGAGATGTAAATATTATAATTTAAAGTTTTAAGTTTGTCTAATGATAGAAGATTAGTATTGAACTAAAATGTTGTGGCTGCATGGCATCCAATATTTTCAAAGTTATCACAAGTGTCCATGTAGAATTTACTTTTAATCCAGTGGATTGTTTGCTATGTTCTTCAGGCACCTGGTACTGGAGAGGAGGAGAGTTTAGTGGTCATTCAGTCATTTGATGACCTGAGTAGAAAATTGTGGAGGCTGGACGATCTGCCTCTTTCCATTACTGCAGTGCAAGGAGCCCACTCAGCACTCAGATGCACACAGGTAAAACCTTGACACTTCCTTCATTAATATTGTTGGAAGTGCTATGACTATGAAGTACTATTTGAATAAAATTGGCTTGACAGTAATTCTAACATTTTCTTCTGTACTTTCCAGGTCTTTCCCCCTCGGCCATTGATGCTGGACTATTCCTTCTTTGACAGAGAAAAAACTACTAGATCCCTGGTGCCAAAAGAAGGCAAACCATGTCCACCGTATATCACTCCTATCACAGGTTGGTACTTCATCCACCAGCAGCTTCAAGATTATGTGTTTACTATTTGTTATTTTATTGAAAACTACATTGACTAGGTCTGTTATTTCTATCATGGCTGTTGAAAATTTTCAGCCTTACTGAAAAACAGTTTATTAGATTTTTTTGTTTTTAGTTTCTTGGCTGTCACTAAAAAAATTTTATTGGTAAAGTTAAGTCATAACAAAAGCTTTACAAACCCATATACCAATTTATTGCTAACTTGGTGCTTGCAGTGATCTGCCACATGGAGGGGAGTGGAAAGTGGCCTCATGACCGTCTGGCAATCCACCATATCCGAGCTGCTTTCCACATTCGACTGGCAGAGTTACTCAAGAAACACCATAATTATACATGCAGGCCCTGTCCCACGCATTTGGATGTCTGGAAGGTATATTTTTAAACTTGTCTGTTTTTCACAAGCTTATGGTATTTCCAGGCAGCTTAGTATTTATTATATTTCATTCTGTTATTTCTTTATCCTTTCATGTAAACTAAACTGATATAGTAAGGAGAGGACAAGCGAATTAATGTAGTAAGACGCTCACCTTTTTCCCCTGAGAGCAAATACTGAAATGGTAAGAAACTTCAAACAATTGCTGACTTGGTGAGGGGACTGGCAAAAGATAAAAGGGAAAGTAGAGATGCATAAGCAAGGGAAAAAAGCACAAACCAGCTTCCCAGCTAATGTCAGGAAATATTGGGATACAAAGCCATTACCAAGTGATGGTTTAGAGTCATCTTGGCTTATGCCAACTATATCAAAGAAGAACATTTTCAAGACATTTGTATGGTAAAGTGCTGTTCATATGAGATTTTGGTAATCTTTGTGTGAAAATCCCTTTGCTTTCAGGATGGCTTGGTATTTCGAATCCAGGTGGCGTATCATCGTGAGCCTCAGGTGCTGAGGGAGAGCGTAAATGCTGAGGGACTCTTGGTTATGAGGGACAATGAGGAGGCTCAGGCCCTGGAGATGGCCACCATTCACAAGCCCCTACTTACCAGCACATTACATGGGTATTTAAAAAGTAGCATATGTATAAGAAAGGAAATTCATTGTGTTTGTTAGTTTTTTCAGCCACCAAATACTGTTATGGTTTGGTTATGCTTTTTTTTTTTTACCTCCTTCCTTCTGTTTTACTTTTCTTCATCTTGGACCCGTTTGTCCATGTCTGTCCTCTTTTGTGTTTGTTTTTTTGTTTTTCTCTCACTATTTAGCTTGCAGTGTTTGCTCACGTTTCTGCTCCACCTTAAACCTTTCATCTTGTTTTTGTTAGACTCCAGCAGCAGCACCCATGTTTTGGAGCATTGTGTCGTCTGGCTAAACGCTGGCTGGCGGCTCAGCTCTTCAGCGATGACATTACAGAGGACACAGCAGATCTGCTGGTGGCGTCGCTTTTTCTGCATCCTGCGCCTTTCATTCCTCCAAGGTTAACTCTTCTGTTTATAAAGCATCTGGTGTGTTTGTGGGAGCCACACTCTCCCCAGTTCCCTGTTTTTCCCAGTAGGTCATGTGAATGAATTTGTCCGCTTTTCTCAGTTCTCCTCAGGTGGGCTTCCTGCGTTTCCTTCATCTGCTCTCTTCCTTTGACTGGAGGAACAACCCGCTGGTAGTAAACCTCAACAACCAGCTAACAGGCAAGTGCTCTTTCACACGCCCCTTCTCCCTCCTCAATGACACAAATCCCTCCAAACCCCCCCTTTTTTTTTTGCACACCCAACATACTTTAACATCCTTCCCATTTGCATTTCTGTTTCTATTCCTTGCTGAATTGTTGTCCACCCTTTTGTCACGTGCAGCTGCAGACTACACAGAGATCAAAAATGGCTTCATGGCCTCCCGAGAGTCTCTGCCTGTCATGTTTGTAGCAACGCCTAAAGACAAAAAGCTGTCTATGTGGACCAAAAAAGCACCAAGCATACAGGTCAGTGGACACAAACACAAATTCACCAACAGCAGCACATTTATTAGATTACCACTCACTGCGTAAATATTATATTTGATCAGTAAGCATTATAGATACAAACTGGGAAACCTTTTTTATGCTATAAAATATAGTAAATACATTAAAAGACTTTTTTTTTTTTTCTTTTTTTATAAACATCTGTGTAGAAAAGAGTTGCATGTCCTCGGCAGAGAGCAGTCACATAGTTTTCCAATCCGGGAGCCTTTTCTCAATGCACACTGTTCACCTGCATCACACTGAAAAGATACAAAACTATTTTAATTCATGATTTACTTTTCTGCAATGAATAGCTAATACCCCAACATGTTGCTCTTAACTGATCATCTAGGTCAGTGTTAGACATTAAGGCTATTCCAGATAATCTTCTTTGTAGCATGACTTACCATAGGCAGATAGCCATGCTTTTTTTTAAGAGCTGGAAATTGGCTGTTCTGAAGTCTTTCCAAAACCTGGTGTAAATTATTAATCTGAAAGATATATATTTCATGAAAAAAAAATACTTAAAATTATACACAAGATTTCAAAGCATTTTGCATCATGGAAAAAAAAAAGTTATCAGTAAAATTCTATTAACAAGCCAATAACTCTGAAAGCTCCACTGCTTGAGATTGTCAGGTCTAGCTCACCAGTTGCTTTTCATTGCTGTCCTCTGTCGAAGTGAAATAAGTTAAATATTTTGATTTGTATTCCTTTGTTTGGACGTGACCATGGCTGTAAAAAATTCCACCAGCAGATAGTAGTGTATAAAAGAAAAATGCACTCCTGCCTCCCATTGTGCGTAGCTGACCCAGATAAGTTTCCTGTGCTTGCCTACCTCAGTCTTCCAACAAGCTGGACTTTTTTTTACAGTGACTCTGTCCCATTATCCTCGTTTTATAACACTGGCAAAGAGCAGGATCTTTGTGCTCTGTGACGTCGTGCCATGAAAAGACGTCACTCTGAATTTGATTTACTATGCACCATATTTAATGATATTTGGAAAGATTTTTTACCATCACAGGGGGTGTTCCTCTTCTAAGGCTGAAAGGGATTTACGGTGAAAGCAAAAAGTACAGACAGATATCCATTTTGAATTAAGTGTGTCCAAACCTGTCACTGGTGCTGTAGCTCTGATACTACTGCCTTTCATCAGTCTTCAAATGTAGAACTGTTGATACCAAATATAGTTGATTCCCTGGGTTATGAAAGTAGCTGCAGTGTTTCTTCATTGTTTTAATGTACAATGCAAAACATGGTTTGACTTGAAATAGTTTAGGGGAAAAATAAATGGAATTAAAATTTTCACATCTTTTTTTATGACATGTTTTGGAAATACAGAAACATTTTAAGATATTTTGTTTGCTTTGTTTTTTGTTTAAGATTGCATGTCTAATGTCAACCTTCAAATATAACCTGGGCATGTTTGAAAAACAATGAATGACCTTTTTTCAGTCCCTTTTGTAGATGCCCCTGCCATTCCCTGGAGCAGCCACTGGGGAGCAGATAATGATGGAAAAATGTTCATGTTCACAAATTGGTTTTGAATATGTTATCGCAATCGCTTGAATATTTTACATTCGATTCAATGTGATTATATTTACACCATGGATAAGAATAGATCTTTTTTTTTTCTTTATCTGTATGATTTGTACTCTAATCTTGTGTGAAGGAAATACTGTATTATTTTGAAACTCTGAAATTAATTTATCCAAACTCAATTTAAATGAAGTAACTAGCAAATACCATCACTGTAATATTACTATAAAACATTTTTTTTAGTTAACTGGGGGATTTTACATTTTAAGGATGACCAAATTAATAAAACAAACGAGCGAAGTTTCCATTATTGAGCAGCCATCGGGCATAATTATATTTTATAGATTATATGCAACTGGGTAATTAACAAGATTGAAATCAGGCACAAAGATACATTAACAAAAGCTCCAGTTAATCCCAGCTACCTCCTTTGAATCACAATGAGTCAGATTTGCTTTTGCTGGTGACATTTCTTTCACCTTTTCTTGTAAGCTGAAATGACAGCATTAGTCGGTACTCTGTAATCTTTTCAGTTGCTCTGTTACAACCCCAATGTTGCTCTATAAAGACAAATTGGATGACAGTACTTCAATAACTTAAACCTGATTTTCGTGTTTTTCAGATGTTGCAGCGTGTGATGATGGTGGCTGCAGAGAGTCTGAAGGTACTAGAGAATCAGCTGATGGATGGCAACCAGATGCAAGATGTCAGGGTGGGTAAAAAATACTTATGCGTTGGCTACCGCATTCTTCATAAGTATACTTTTTGAATGAATTATGATTTTGGTATATCAGTTTTTTAATGCAAATGTTTCTGTCTTTTGTGTAGGTGATCATGCGTCCTCCACTGGATGTCTACGATGTTTTGATTCAACTGAATCCAAAGCAGGTTCCGATGCTCAGCGAGGCAGTGGACCCTCCAGTTGTCACCTTCAGCAGGGGCGTCCTGGCTGGCAGTGTGGCCCAGTCCGGAGGGGCCCTACCAGTCATAGACTACAACCCTGTGTCCCTCTATCTGGCACAGCTAAGAGTGAGTCTTGTTGGTGCATATGCACGTCATGTTAAAAGGATGGTGTGATAATAACAGTGCTTAACAGGATGGAGTTATTTAAGTTTTGGCTGACATGTTGCGAACAGAAGTATATTTGATACGTTAAGCAGCTTCCTGATTTTATAAAAATGTATTAACACAGGAGAAATATCAAAATAATTATCTTTTTTAATTCATTATTTTTGCAAACTTCTGTATACATGGTTGATGGCTAAGGTCTGGATTTGTGAATTAAAAATACAGGAGTTCTATGTCGTTCGTTCTCATCCTGGTTTTTTCTGCATGTACATTTTGTGTACTGAAATTGAATTTTTAAGAATTCCAAATCTTGCAAGGGGTAGGAAGTCAGTCTGAGATGAATACAGGATTTGATTTAAACAGATTTTTAACAACTAGGAGCAGGATGTAAACATAATGTAGTGGAATTTTTAATTATCACAGACTGTTTATTGTCTCTCTGTCTTGGCCCTGCGACAGACTGACTTCCTGTCCAGGTTGTATCCCCGCAACCCTGCATTGGATAAGCGTTATAATGGATGGATGTTTATTTATACTAGTATACCTAAAATCAAATAAATTTCATTTGCAGGAGGCATTTGGAGACCTGGCCCTCTTCTTCTGTGACCCCTTTGGTGGAACTGTGATCTCAGTTCTATGGAAACCAAAGGCCTTTGTTCCTACACCCTTTAAGGTAAGGCCACTGTGAGCTACTCTCACAAAAACATGCACCAGTCCAGGGACCTCATTTATAAAGCCGTCGCACGAACAAAAACTGGCGTACGCCAATTATAGTCAACTTTTGGGATTTGTAAAAACCAAACTTGCCGGGAATGTTCACTAAATCTACGGCAACTCTGACCCTGGCGTACGCTGGAAATGTGAAGAAACGGGAAACTGCGACACCAACGGCAGACTAACAAAAACAATGAAGTGATGAGAAAAAGGAGATATTGGCAAAATCACATATTGCCTTTCACACAAACTGTTATATATTAAAGTAATTTGCAAAAACGAACAAAACGCATATTTTATATCGTGCGCTGGGAGTGCATGTGCGCGCACACTCGACAATAAACAATCAGGATTTAGAACAGAAACAGCGATGCATTTTATTCAATAAGAATCTCAACCACTAAAATATGTTTGGTCATTGTGAAACAAAACTTACGTTTTGTTATTATTTCCATTAACAGCTAAATAATGTGGCGGACAGAACGCTGCCGTACAGATTACTATGAATTCTGGATTAATAGTCACAATAAAAATATCGTGATCGTGTAAAAGTGCTCATCAGTTAGGCTATAACCAAGGTTTCCCCCACCTGCTGCGGTTCAGTAAAATAAGTTTGGGGTGGATATACAAAGGCCCGCACCCCCATGCGTAAAGACGCATGCCTGGCACTGCTGGAGGATGTGGCAGCTGCTCTCTCCTCCCAACCCGCAGAGCGCACAGAAAGAGTGGAGTTGGCCATCAGGCTGCAAAAGGGAAGGTGGGGGTGCCTCGATGCCACTGGAAGGTACAATACTAATACTAATGTAACATAATAGAGGGAGAGAAATACGTTTTCATCTAATCAGAGGTTCTTTAGGTATTGTTTATTACCATTATGGAAATATGATGAATATTTATCACGGGCGTGCACCTGACCTTTTTATAGCCATCATATGGGCGGGGCAAGGTGTTCCCCCAGGTGCGCCAACGTACATACAACTGCCGGTAGTGTGCTTTCCTACGCAATGTTTTATAAATGTCATTCCCTCATGTGGCATCGAGCCCCCACCACCATCTTCCCTTTAGCAGCCTGATGGCCAGCTCCACGACAGCGCGTCTGGCTGCAGTGCGCATTTGTTTCTGTGCGCTATGCGGGTTGGGAGAAAAAGCAAGCAGCCTCCACATCCTCCAGCAGTGCCAGGTATTTGTCTTTACGCATGGGGGGTGCGGGCCTTTTTATATCCACCCATAACTTATTTTACTGAACAGCAGCAGGTTGGGGAAACCTTGGTTGTAGCCTAACTGATGAACATTTTTCCATGACAATCACGTTATTTTTTTATTGTGACTATTAATCCAGAACTTAATCTGTAT
The DNA here is from genome assembly GCA_029874935.1 of Atherina boyeri. Lineage (NCBI taxonomy): Eukaryota > Metazoa > Chordata > Actinopteri > Atheriniformes > Atherinidae > Atherina > Atherina boyeri. The sequence goes on from JAPMNP010631142.1 coordinate 7,760, forward strand.
GGCAGCGTTCTGTCCGGCTTATTATTCAGCTGTTAATGGATGTAATAACAACACATATATTTTGTTTCACAATGACCAAACATGTTTTAGTGGTTGAGATTCTTATTAAATAAAATACATCTCGGTTTCTTTGTAAATCCTGATTGTTTTTATGTATGACAGTGTGGGCGCACATGCACTCCCAGCACCTGTTATAAAATATGCGTCTAGTTCATTTTTGCAAATTACTTTAATATATAACAGTTTGTGTGAAAGGTAATATGTGATTTTGCCCAAACATCTCCTATTTCTCATAATTTCTTTGTTTTTATTCTTCTGCCATTGGTGTCGCCGTTTCCCGTTTCTCCACATTTCCAGCGTACGCCAGGGTCAGAGTTGCCGTAGATTTAGTGAACTTTCTAGGCAAGTTTGGTTTTTATAAATCCCAAAAGTTGACTATAATTGGTGTACGGCAGGTTTTGTTTGTGCGACAGCTTTATAAATGAGGCCCCAGGACTGTACATAGGTAGGAGTACAGGGTGGGAAAAAACGTGGGATAAAAACATTTAAAAAAGGTAAGGCCACTGTTCTTCCATGCTTTCCATATAGGAGTGTCAATATCAATTAAAACATTTTTGACTGCCTATATGCAGTATTTCTTTGTGATAATCTTTGTATCATTTCACATCTTTCCTCGCACATCAACACTCATCACACCTACCCAATGTTTTTACTTTTCTTTTCATCAGACGTCACAGATGTCTGCCCGGACTGTGGAGGTGACTGGAGATGAAGCAAAGACCATTCCTAATGTTGAGGCGATACTGGAGGACTTCCGGGTCTTAGGGAAGGGCTTGGTTAAATCAGTGGAAGCCAAAACTGAGAAATGGTCATTTTAGAAGCCCACACATCACTGTAACCAGATCCATTCATTTCAGAATTAATAATCTTTTTTTCTTTGTTTTTTTTTTACTGGAGAGGCTACACAGATGCCTAGTCTAAAATGAACAACACATATATTGTCAGTGATAGTCTGTGGTAATGGTTTAGCTTAATATTTGTATTGATGTAATTTTAAATGGTCATTTACATTGTTTAGTAAAGATAATTATGAAAAATAAACATGGAAATTGACTCAGTTCTGCTTATTAGTTCACTGTAAAGCTGAAATGACTAGGTGTTTATTTGATCAAAAAGAAATTATTTAATAAGTTTTGATTATTCACTTTTTAAAAAACTATTTGTTTTTACTAATTCCAACTACTTGTGAGGATTTGCAGCCTTTTTGTTTCCTGCCAAATTGAGTATATCATGGTTTGAAGCATTGCATGGTTTAGAATATACAATCAGAATGTGTCATATTAGCCTTTTAATGTTTGCAAAGAAGGACAAAAAGGCACACAGAAAATAGTTTACATTTTTCAATGCTTGGCAATAATGCATTTTTTTTAAATTGTTTAGTTGTCACCCATTTGTAAAGGTTTAAAAATGTGATTAAGTAACGACATATACTCACTTTTTGTATCTGGTAGGCATAACTAAAATGGATGAGGTAGAGCTGTTAAGTCAGGTTTACTTCCACAATTTTTTAAGGAGAAATTTAGAATTAATTTTTCCAAACCGCTGAGTAGAATAGTAAGAGTTAAGTTCAGGGATGCAGTAACACTTTTCTTGTTTCATTTTCATTCAGCTTGAGTTACTGAAATAAGCTAGGTTGTTAATGAAAGCAACAAGTTGTGGCTGTATTAAAGGAAAAGTACTGGGTTTTTTTGGTTGCTTTTTTTTTTTTTTTAAACCTGGACCTTATTTATAGCATGAAATTAGTTCATAAACTCACCCGGACAATTTTGGTTACTTTAAGTCTATCGGGAGATATTTAGATCCATTGCGCTGGCGTTGGCAACGGCATAATCAGAGGCACTTTATGTAGCGTTGTCGTCATAACCAGTTTGTGTCTGTCTCTATGGTTTCGGATGACGACAAAGCCGTATTGAAGGCACAGATGGATAGTACAGCAACTAGTAACTAAACACTGGTTAAATTGAGGCATTTTGTGGCAGATAATGTTTCAGAGGCTGAAATGACTTGCCCGGACCACTTCTATTGAAGGGATATGTACGCCAGCGCAATGGATCTAAATATCTCCCGATATGTGTCATAATATAGAACTTGTCAGAATTGAAACTGCAAGGGAGTGATCATCAAGCAGGCAAGCAACATGTGCATGAGGGTTTTGCAAACGTGTTTGACCTCAGGGCTTATCCCACTGATTCTAAAGAAACCATTACCTGTTAGCCTATCCATTAGATCTTAATCATATCAGATTGGTTAGAATGCAACCCATAAACCACAACTGTTTGACTAAAAATACATTTTGACATGTATTGTGTTAATACTTAAGTGACCCACAAAACCTGCAATTGCAATATGTTTATTAATGAAGTACTGTATGTCATAATTCGACAAATTGCTTCAGAAAATCAGTACGCTTTAATGTTGCTCATGAAGATTTAAAAGCCCATTCAGTGTGTTTAAAAAAAAATGAAAGAAAGAGAAGAGTCAAAGGAGCTCATTACTCAAGTATCAAGAGATCTGAATCGGCTATATATCTCATTAGATAACTCAGTGCAGGACTTCAGGACTTTGCAAAACTCCCCTCAGCAGGGCCTCTTAAATAGACAAAAACCACTGCCAAAGCATCACAAAGTATGTACCTGCATTGTACACTTTTAAGAGCTCAGGGATAATACTGGGAGAGAAGCCATGGAATAATCGTGGGGGGGATTTTAAAGCAAACGTGAAGCCAGATTAAATAGACCAAAACATGAGGGATGAGATCGCATCTCTTGGTTTTAGATAAAAGGGGAGCTTGGTTTAATCTGGAGTTGATCAATCTACTTTTGGTTCAGGCTGGTAAAAAGATTTCTGCTATTCCAGGTGTGATGAGATGAAAGTGTGGAAAATATGTCTTTAAAATTTAAGATTGTGGTGGTAAAATAT
>JAPMNP010631144.1:0-10377 GCA_029874935.1 Atherina boyeri
TAGCCAGGATATTCTCATTTCAAAAATGGATTTGCAGCCCCTAAATGATGTTATTGTTTACATTTTGTGCTGATACATTTTGTGAATCTCCCAATCAAGGGGGCGGTCTTACATATGGCTCCTTTAAACACAGCCTTGTCCAAACTTTTTAAACATTTTTCAGGCATGTTGCTGCCTATGGCGTATTTTTAACGAAACAGTTGAAGATGTCTCACTTTAAGCATTTCTATTGAATGAAGTGTTTTATGAGATTAGCACAGACTTTTTCTTTTTTTTTTTACATTGTTTCTTGCTATTTTTCTAAAGGGATGTAAGCAAACTCTGACCAATTCCTATTTATGTGTGATGAACATGCCTCATCACTGCACACACAGAAAAACTGGACCATGAAATCGGTTACCGTGTGTGCAAGTCATCACATGCCTGCGAATAAAACAAAAGCATATCCAAATAAAGCTATTTGTACATAAGAATGTGTGTTTCCCTCTATCTTGACTAGACGAGAGGCTGTCACCTCAGGCACGAAGCATTTGACAGGTGGAAACCTTGAGTTTATCGAGGATTTTGTTTTCTGTTACAGCAGCATCAAGCTGCATCTTTGAGGTTGTCCTTGGGTTAATCCTTTCAGCAGTCCCACAGCCCTGTGCTGTTAAACCAACTGAGCAGCCAGGCAATGATACGCAAAAACAACACTCGATGCATGTCTCTCACACACAAACATATACCCCAACTACACAAAATCATTTCATTCACTGCACATACTGTACTGTATGTACTTGATGTCTTTTAGGAAATTAGGATTAAAGGCTAAATACTGAATAATGTCTTTGATACACCCCAAAATAAACAAGTTATCTTTGATAACCACACACACCTGACGGCAATACACCCACTCAATAAATCGACTTCCTCCTGCTGCTGCAACAAGCCTGAAACAAGCAGAGTAATGTACGCCAGCGCCCGCGAGAGACCATTCTGTTCAGTCTTTTCTTTTTTTTTTTTACTAATTTTTAGTCTACTGATTTGAAATGTTTTTGTTTAGATGTACTATGCAAATAAAAGGATTGATTGTGTCGATATGTGCTTCATAGATAATAAAATCACAATAACTATGAAAGCAGCTGCATGCCTGGAATTTGCACACAAACATGCATTCTGCATTTATTAAGTTAAAATACTATAATCAGAGGCCGACATCAGGTTTTCAATATGTTTACAAATGAATCTATCAAACTCAACTCAATCTGGAGTTTCATTCAGATTTTTCTAGATGACACAGAAAACGCAAAAAATTTGGATGTCCACCGTTAAATGTGACAACTTGTCTCGATAATGAAGCGATGCTGGTGAGCAAGTTCAGGCAGGCAACTCGAGCCGCTCCGCCGTTTCAGTGTAATCAACATCATATTCTACATGCTACATATCAAACCCAATCTGGTTGATCTATCTGCCGTGCACTCAAGATAAATTGCTTGCTTTTTATGCAACTATTGTAGCTGTTGTTCAAACATGATGCCATTTGCTTCCCCCCCCCCACACCAAACATCCATCTGTAGGCTCTGAGGTGTTTTCCCATCCCATCATAATATCAAATTGAGAAAAAATGTGTGCATAATGAGTGATGGGCTAAGAGCCTGACACACGTCGATCATTTTCTCATAAACATTGTGTGAGTTGACTGTATTCGGAGTTTGGTTTCTCCATGATGCATTTATTTTTCTGCAGGATTTCGCAGTAATGAAAAACAAGAGGTGAGGAGATGGGTTGTTGATGCACTAGTCTTGCACGTATCACTTTACTTACCACAGTGAACATGTCAGCTGTCAATAATAATAAAGGGATTGACAATAATCCCTATGTCAAAAAATGTAGTATCACTATCATTCTTTTAACATATAAATGATAATATGATCTTAACTCATAAAATCAAAACATTTATGAATGCTGATTGGTTTGTTATGTTTTTTACATTTAACTCTTGGTCTGTAATGTGATTGTAATGAAATTGCCAGTAAAAGATGGAGAATCTAAAAAAAAACAAAAAAAAAACTTAAAAAACAGATGAATGACTGATAGCAACTACTATCGTGATGATCTGTGAATGCTTTTGGCTATGACAATCCTGTAGTACAGATCAGATAACGTGTTTTTTTCTTTTGACTATTCAAGTTACATTAACCTTCACTGGACACAAGATTGGGACGAATTCTGATCTTTCGAACGAGGATGATGCTGATGGTGGTGATGATAAAAAGAAAAAGATAAAAAGAAACAGAAGGTGTTGCATCATCTTTTCAAAATTCACACTGAAAAAACCAAGTGAAAAATGTTTCTTTGCATTTTTTTTCTTTTGGACAATAAGAAGAGAGTGTTTTTAGTGGTTGCGGTTATAGTTAATGATATAGTAACAATAGTGAAATGGTCAAAATTTTAAACTTTAAGTGGATTAAAAAAACAGTTACTTTTAGCAATACATATCTAAACCAAGAAATGGCTCAGGGAGGTTTATTTCCACAAATTGTCAATAAAATTTATTGCAGTCACTGAGCAATTTGCTTTACCAAACAGAAGAGCAGACTGTTAAAGGGTTATTATGACTCTGTGTCAGTATGGTTGCATGGTTCTTCAACATGTCTGATGTGGTACGAAACTGAATGAAATAGTTCAAACCAACAGAACATCAAAGACTAAATAACGACAGTACTCTGTCCTGTGTGTGAACTGAAAAGGATATTAGATTAGGTTTTTTTTTCAATTTCTACCCAATCACATGTAAGTCTAATTTGGGTCACTTTTGGCAATTATTCCTCAGTCAAACCACAAACAAGTGTTGTGTGGTCTGGGTCAAGCCCAGAGGTTCTAACTTGGGTTAAGGCAACTATTTTAGGGATCAGGTGTTGCTTAAATGTGTGATATGTGGTATTATTCTTCGGGTCACCCACAGTCAATGCTGTCTTTCCAGGCCAAACGTGGACCTTAAGTGAACAACAAATATGAAACAAATTTAGGTCAAATATTCTTTCCAGTCAGTTTCTATGAACATCAGCCTAAATCAGCAGATTGATTTACCATTTTCCAATTTCTACATCTCAAAACGGTGTGATTCTTAAAACAAAGCAGAAAAGCTGAACAAATCTCCCTAAGTTGTTGGCTTTGGGAGACTATTTGCAGAGATGTATGGCAGGTGTGACAAAACCTGTCATCATGAGTTGCAGAAATCCACCAAACAGGCTGTTAAATATCATACATGTCATTTCTATGACACTACCCTGAAGTAATTGGCAATGGCAGGACACCCATTCACTTGTGCATCATTCATGGAAGTCGTGTTGGAACCCAAAAGGCCACATTTTCTATAGATAAAAGAAGAGCCTTGGTAGAACAAATAAGAAAATTAGCTGAGGATGAATTTCAAATCAATCAAGCACACATCTTTAAATGTATATCTTGAAACATGATACTGGTGATATTTAAAATATCTCAGTAAACGGCATGTCAAATGAAATTGTGATGTTTTCTTAAAATGTCTAATTTGGATCTCTGACTGGATTCCAACACGATGCTGCATTAATGTAAAGAAAGGTTCTCGTTGTGAAGGAGTTCAAACACTTTTACCAAGTGGGACAGGGTTTCGTTAAGTTTTAGGCACCAATTATTCTTCATCAGGGTCATTTTTGAAGGGTTACTGCGACTGCAGTCGGGGCACCCGCTCGATATGTGAGCTCATTCTCGTATTTGCTGCCCTTTTGTCAGAGCAGCTTATTTTCCTGAAGCTTGAAATTCACAAGTAAAACCTTTCTTGTTTTCATGTTAGTTCATGTCTTTGGATGTTGCGCGGGCAAAATGACTAAATGAGTAAAGTTTGTTTCCAATGCAAAATGCAAACATCAGGAGTGGGTTTGCTGTAAAACCATTGGCAACACAAAGCGCAGATAATCAGAGCTCAGGTAGTCTGTTTTTCCAGATCGAGGTAGTGTCAGTCTGCCAGAATCCTTGCAGCGCATCGTTGGACTGAACTCCAATTAAGTGGAACTGTCTCCCTTTAAATGGCTCGTTAGCCTAATTGGATTAACGAAGAGGAACCTTTTGATGGACAGCTTATTTTGGAACGGAGATGCAGCTCTATGACAACTCAAGAAACCTTCTGGGGAGCACAGCAGCTTCACTTTCACGTTGTTCTGATGCCATGCGGTTGGTGGAAAACACAGCCAGAGCAGGAAATAAACGTGTATAATAAATATTGTTATTAAATGTGCTAGATGTCATCAACACAGAGTCTAAATGTGCCACCGCACTCTTAATTTCTGGGGTTAATAATCAAAAAGCTTGTCGTATGACAAACAACAGCTTTAGTGGACAAGAACTCAGTCTTTTTCAGTGTGGACGTAAAGAGGATGTTTCATGCCTGCATTATATTTTGTGTTGTTTATACAAAAAGACAGGACTTGTCACTATGGTAACCTAGAAAATTAAAATTTTAGGAAGATAAACAGAAACTAAATCAAATAGAGCATGAAGAAAACAAGTTCAGGTTTAAGGGTAGCATTTTCCACCACTCCATCCTCCAAACATAAAATTTCAAGTCTATACTCTGTCTAATGCTAAATGTGAAAAGTTCACAAGCTCACAAAAGACAGTCTTAATCTTTGAAATGACTTATTTCAGTAAATGTGAGGCAGAATCTATTCAAAAGCACACCAAAGGAAACAGATGAGAGAATCGGAGCCTTAGTTAATGTTGTGCAGAAATCGTGTAAAAAAAAAGTGATTTGCATCGTTAATTAACTGACCAGCCTTAGTTTAAAATGTGTCGGAAACAAAAAAGGTAACCTGAGGTAATGTATTGTAGGAGTTTCAGTCACCGCATTGAGATGATTAACAGTGAATTGATTTTAGGCAGACTAGACATTTAGACTTCTCAGTAATTACATCACCATCTTTATTTCTCTGCATCTAAAATGTGAGGATTTGCCATTTTTTCTTTTCTCTCAAATGAAAGTTAACTGGATATTTCTGATGTTTGACTTTGTTAATGAAGTCTGAGGGACTAGGATTATACAAACCCAGGTACTGATAACACAAATTGAAGTATCGACCACATACAGCCTACACCGTATTTTTCATGTATTGTTTAAGGGCAACAGTAAGCAGTATTTACAGACAATGTCAGAGTGTCAGCAGTCTATGTAGCACAGCTACCAAACAGCCCTTTTGATGGCACTGATTCCTCAAATGTTTCAATGATAGGAAAAAAAAAATCATTTTCACCTCAGATTTTAAGCTAAAATTGGAGGAGAAACCAAAGTAACTTTGACCTCTAGTTTTCCTATCGAATACCAAATTTAAAGTGTTAGTACTAAATCCATACTAAATTCCTCATGATCTAAAAATCATATACATTTTTTTCCCCCCGCAGAATACCTTAATGTGACTACATGAGCTGGAGCATGGAGAGTTTTGTACAAGCGTGTTAAAGAAATTAGGACTACAAGCCGATAGCTGCACCAACAATGATTGTCTTCCACCCAATTAGAGCCAGATACCTGGCAGACTAGACCTTTGCTGGTCTGGGTTGGGTCGGTACCAGAGGATTCAGGATTCTCGACTAGGTTCGTGACAGACCGGTTCAAATCCAAAAGAGAAAAGCCGACGGAATAAAAGAGTCTTTGTTTGTTCCCTCCCGTTTTAATTGAGAAGATGGAGCAGTGTTACATAAGAAGATGTCTGTCCGATCCTTTTGTTTATATGAGTGTGTGTTGTGTCTCTGCCAGCACAACCCACTGGTATTCCGAGTGACTTCCAGCTCCTCTGGTGAGAGGTGTGGATGGTCGGTTTGTGTGTGTGCATGCGTGTCAGACTGACTATGGGGATGATGACGCCTCAAGGCCAAGCGCTGTTAGCCAGCGCTGGCGTGCCACCGACCTCCAGGCATTGCCTTTTGTTTAACCCAGATCATTTTGGAGAGCCACTAAACCACCCACAGACCTGGGGCACACTGATTGGCCCTGGCAGACTATAAAGAGGAACCTGATTGGATGTGACAATTGAAGTCCTCCAGCCAGTTTAGTGACCCAGACTGGATAGAGGGGGGGTTAAAGGTTGAGCAGTGGACGACAAGCAAACAAAACCTTAATGGCTCATGTTTAAACGCTGGACCCTTAAATAATTTTTAAATAAAAGTACATACTGTGTGAGATCTAGTCACAATATGTGCTGCAGATTAAGTGATAAATTAGTCTAACATCATATTTTCCATTGTGGATGAGTAAAGACTGAGTCCGACATCTGGATTTGTGTTGTGATGAGAAACTTATTTAGTTGAAAACAAATTCACATCAGAGTTTAAAGTATGCATTAATCATAGAGATATTCATCAGGCTAGCCATTGATGCTATAAAAGTGCACAGAGTAAAGGTTTACATGCATAACATTGTATGTTTAGGTATTACAGTGCTATGCAAACGTCTTGAACCAACCCTTTTGGCTCTATATTGGTTGAAATTTCACTCAGTTTCAGTCCAGTCCTTGTACCTGCCTCCTGTTTCTTTTTAGAGGAATTGTTGTATTTTTTTCCTTTTCCTTTTGTTAACACTGAGCGATGAATCATTTAACCTTGAAGAAAAGGTACCAAACTCAAGGGATGTGCAGAGAACCAATCTGAAATAGTATCTTAAGGGACTTTAATAGCAACCTTTCATCATCATCATCATCATCATCATCATAATAATAATCACTCTACATGCACTACATGCAGAGAGTAGTGGGCTGCCATGTTATGGCGCTTGGGTTGGGAGGGGTTTTGTGCCTTGCTCAAAAACCCACAGTGGTACACCTCTGTTGGCACACCGGGGACTCGAACCCTGATTCTCCAGACTCGACAAAAGCAGAATTTAATCCCATTTCTTGAGATACATCATAAAAACGGCAATGATCAGTTTCACAGAGCTAAAATGTTATTTTTGGACCAACATGATGATTCCCAAAGAACAGAAGGCACCCGACATCCAAAGACGAGCTTTGAATTTACTTTAAGAAGTATTCCTGAAGACCACTTAGAGGAAATTACAACAAAACTTGTCTAAATGGGTTCAAGCTGTGTTGAATAAATCTGCTCATAGAAATTTTGACTTTCAAGCTTGATAGAGTTTAACTAAATTTATTTCTGCCTTGTATACGGTATTTTCCTTTTTTGTTTGCATGTTTGAATAAATCACTGCAACTACTTCCCATTTTCCTGGAAATAAATAATGAAAGAAGGATTTCTTTCAGACTTTTGCAGAGTACTGTATTAGTTTGCATGTACAGAATTGAAAACGATTGAGTACAAATTACTGCACCATAATGTGAAAATGTGAAATTATTGATATTAACCACATTTTCCTCATTTGAGATAAATATCTGAAATGCTAATGAAACAAAATAGATACTGAAAAAAACAAAGGTATTTCCAGAAGTTAGAAAATCTGTGATTGCAGACACCAAATTGAGAGCGCCTCTCGTTTCCAGTTAACACCATGAACACCAAACCTTCCCAGTTGGACCTATGGGCTGTTACTTTCTACGTCATAATGGAGATAAAATAGTGTAGTATAGAAATAGGACTGACCCCAAAATGAGGAAAACAGTCAATGTTGTTCCATATTTCTCTCATATGCATGATGATAGAGAGCTTGGACAAACAGATGAACACGGGAGAGAGGATTTTAGAAATACATTTAAAAATGGTCCAGCTGATGATGATCACGAGCACGACAGACAAAGCTGAATGAGCCAGAAGAAGAAGTGAGAGCCTCTTAAAGTCATTCTAATTGATTTGAGCTTCAAACAAACATCTGACCCTCAAGAGAAATAGACACACATTCGTCTTCTTTTTCCCTGTTCCCACACTCATTCTAATGAACAGAAGAGGCCTCCATCTTTACCAAAAACGCTGCTCATGAATGTCAATATCAAGCAGAAATGCTCAGGTCTGCATTTGTCAGCTGCTCCCACTCTTCCACCTTTCCTCTTTCCCTTCCACATTCTTTTATTTTCATATTTCCCCTGCCTTTCCATCTTTTCATCTCCATTTCATCAATGTCATCCCATCTGCTTTCTCATTTATACAATTCCTTCTTGTTTTCCGCTTCTTTCTGTTTCTCTTCCCTTTAGTGCTCATTCTCTGCTTTTCTAAGTGTCTGCCTTTTTCTCCCTCAATCACATAAATCCTTTTATTTCTGACTCCACAGGTGGCGGGATGGAGGGAGGATGTGTAGCCATGGAAACGGTGTTGGCCTCACAAGAGTTGATGCAGCTCTTCAAATCCAATAAGATGTGCAAGTACACATTAAATACACAAAATGACATACACGCAAGATAATATTGTGATCATCTTTTGGAGGAAATTGGTTTTATGAGGTTGGAAAATGTGCCATTATCTGCATGTGTGTGTGAACATGTGCACACCTGCGTGCATATGAAACACACAAGCCTTATCCTCTTTACTTCTTAATGTTAAAATGACAGGTGTGTGTATTTATGTAAGCGCTTGTGTATGCCGCCATGTCTGCGTCTACACGTCATGTTCTCATATCCTGGATTTAAACGACCGGTCAATTAGAAACATTTCCAAATGTGTTTTTTCACTACTCCAAAAAAAATGTGATTCAAAACCTGATCTTGAAGTATTTCTGTACCTGAATTAAAATATATACTGAAAATACTGCACTAAAACATTTTATATGTTTTTGATTGACACTTTTTTGTCCTTTTTTTAATTATAAACTCTGCTGAAAGGATTATATTAACAACCACAGTCAACAACCTCTTGTAGCAGAAAAATAACAGTTGTTAGAAGTGTTGGAGGAAATCAAATAACTTTTTGGCAAATTCATCAATTCAAAACAAAAAAAACAACAACAAAAAAAAAAAAGGATTTTTTTTTTGCTGAACTATAGAGTTTTAGATCTTGCAATGTATATGGATCCCTTTGTCTAACATAGCAGACTTCAGGTCACTTCAGATAGTGCTCATACAAGCGGGATGGGTTTTAATTTCATGTACAATCTGTATTTCAGAGGAATTGGACAGAACTGTATAAGTAACAGCTGCATCCCAACCTTCCCACTCCGTGTTATTTTTTTGTACTTTTTCACCTTTATTAGATGCACTAAAGTAGCATTAATTCATAGATCTTAAGCACAATTTTCAGCAAGTGATGTCCGCAACACCCACTGAGGTAAGTACAATCAAGCTTCTGCAAGAAAGATCATCCTCCCACCTGTAACATTAACTACTAAACCCATCACTAGTCATTTTAACAAAGTGCACTAGTTAGACAGAATATGAATGGTTATAGCACTATGACAAATTGTTATGAGTAAACTCAGACTTTGTGGTTATTAACACTCTATGATCTGTCAAACTTTGCAGGTGTGGTGTATATTAAGTGTATATATTAATACTGTGACTTTCTCCTCTTCTGTCACTGGTATGCTGTGATGGGCATGATAATAATAGTGTCAGTTAGCAGATTAATAAAGTTACTGTTACAAGCCAATACCTAAAAGGAATTAAGACCCTGTTTTTACACACATGTGTATTTGGATTGTACTTCTGTGTAATATATATATATGATGGACTAGTTTTGACTGGATTGATTAAAAAGTGTATTGATAAGCAGTTTGTTAGTTATTTCACTGATCTAGCTTCCTGGCACACAGCGCCACAAAAGCTCTAAGTTTTCAACATACTTGAGGAAAATATTATGGAAAAAAGAAAAATAGAATATGGAGTTTTGCAAAACTATTATATATCACAAGGAACCCTGGAAAGAAAGGATTTCCTTCTGACTTGCATAAAGAAAGAGTATACTGGATGTATATGAAAAGACACAGAAAAAAAAGAAGCATCAAACAAAATAAATATATCGAGCCGTCTAATCATCTGTCTCTCCACTGAACCTGGTTTGCTGCCATGACAGGTGTGTGTGTGTTTGTGTGTGTGGTTCTGTTCACAGAGGGGTGTGATGGGCGGACTGAATACTAATGTGACAGTCTGCAGTAGAATAGCGAGCATGTGCAGCCAGACAAGAAGAGGAAAGCTTGTGCACGAGTATGAACTTGATGACTCGCTTCGCCAAGGACACACTGACAGACAAGCACACACACGGGAAGTCTAGCACCTCCATAACTCGTTAAAAACTAGCATTTAAGGGCATAAAGACAGTTGAAGCAGCAGTTGTGAAGCACATACTGACACAAACAGGCAGGTATGCATGCAAACCGAAAAGATGTGGGTTTTTTTCTTTTTGTTTTTTTGCCTCTTACATATATTTTTACCTTTTGTCTCACATAAACACACACACACACACACACACACACACAAACAACACTTATTG
>JAPMNP010631146.1:0-10966 GCA_029874935.1 Atherina boyeri
TGAGGAAAATGTCTGCTCAAATTTTAAGAAACAACTTTGGCAGTTTTGTCCTTTTATATATTGACATGCAGCTAAAGGGGGGGAAATGTAGCAGGTGCACCACCATATCCCATGTTGCTAACAGACAAGACTTTATCTGGAATGACAGAAATGGCTTATATTCTATGGATATTATTTCTGCTTAAAATGAATCATCATTCAAAAGCTTAATGCAAATCAAAAAGTTTACAAAGGAAAGAAAATGAACGTTCCACACCTACTTTTTCTCACATCAGATGCCATATTCATTTGGTAAGACAAATTCCACACAAATGCTGGTGTAATTATCTTATCTGCAGAAGAACACTCACCTCCACCTCTGTCCCATCAGTCTGGAGATACAAATAGAGAACACAAAGAGAGAAACATAATAAGTCTTACCTGAGAGGAGCAAATAAGGACAAGCTGCAGGAGGACCACCAGAAATGACCATTTAACGCCCGGGGCCCCAGCCATAATCTCCCCGTGAACAGGAAAGGTAAAAGTTGTAGTCCTTTTCTGGGATTTGTTGGGTTCAGGGAGCCCCCAGCAAAACAACCCAACTGAGCCCACTGCAGCTATCTACACCGTCCGAAGTCCCATAGCTTCGAGGGGGCTCATGTATATTCATACCAAGACTGATTACTGGAATGGATTGGAGGGTTTGTCGGGGGTACCAAGGGGAGGGGCAACACTGCAGATACCACCAATAGGGAGCACCCGCGGGATATTTAACCTTTGCTGATGATCAGTCATAAGTTGCGTTTTAAATACAAAAAACAAGACTCGCTTGAGAGGACGGTCAACGTTGGAGAAGTGTCCTTTTACGCACACATTTTGGATGATTTTTACGCAGCGTGGATGCAGTTGAATATATATTTCAGTCCATTAAAGGAAACTTATAAAAATGCTAACCAGCTATTTTGTTATCTAAAACGTGTTGCAAGTTATGATGCTATATTCTTACCAATATCCTGGCTGGGAGGCCGTAACAAGCTTCTGTCCGGGCTTGCGTCACATCACAGTGAATCAGCAATGAATGGAGTTCAAACTTGATGAAAAAAAAAAAAAAGATACGAGATGAACACAAACTTTACAGAAAATTTGGAAAGGATCGTGTCGTATTCTTGGAACTGTTGTTTTTCGTATTTGTCTTTTTTCCCCCTTTGTCACCAGAAACTAAACAGATTACTTTTTTCCCCAGAAAACCCTGGGTAGACAGGGTAAACTATGGGGATTTGCCACGTTAAAATCAAACCAATGTGAGAAATCTTAAGAGTTTCCAAACTTTCTTTTTTTACACCAAGTTAATCAAAAATGGGTAGTCTATAGCCTATAGGAAAAGGATATTCAGACAGGATGTTTACCAAACTTTTTAAGAAAGTGCATGGTGGCTGATCGATAAGCACACACAAACGAGTAGAAAGCAAATAGCCTATTATTATTTTTTTCGTCCTTCCATCCATCTATCCAGCCATCCAAGTTTTCCAATTCAGTGTTGCAGAGGGCTGTAGTGCATATTTAAGTCACCAATCAGTCACAAAATGTTTGTCAAACAATTGTTTGTCACCAATAAGTAAAAAATAAATAAAGTTACAAAAAATAAATAAAGTTACAAAAATAATCTGACATGAAAACCTGGAAGCAATACATAAAAGTCAGTGATCATTTAAAAAAGTACTGTACCTGTAATAAAATGAATGTAAAAAAAAGAAGTAAATAAATAATCAAACTATGTCTGCCAAGAATGAGACGTACCGGAGTTGCAACCACAGGGTTGTTCTTGAGCTTTCCTATCACCGTGTAGCCATCCAGGCTGACTTTTTGTCGAGGTGGAATATTCTGAGAACCAATCAACACACAGTCCACGAAAAGGACCACAGAGTGCTTTCTGACTTCCAGTAACAGTCTGTGCCACTGCTCATTAAAAAGTAAACCCAGAGAGTTGAAAACAACCGTCTGTCTCCCGGTGTTTTGCGTTGCAAAGGTAAACTCCAGAAACTTGGACTCCCCATTTAGCGTGATAGCCAGCTGCTCGTCTCCATTGACGTCCTGCATTTGCCAGATATTCCAGCTTTTAGTTAAGGTGATGCCACTCATGCGCAGCACGGCCACAAATGCAAACTCCTCTGGCAGACCCAGAGGATAAGCTGATCTTAATAAGAAAGAAAAAACAATCAATATCTCTATCATCCTAGAAAGATTTTTTTTTCTTTTTTTACATGAGGAATGTGGTGACACTGATCAGATTGGGCATTGTTTTAATGTTCAGGACCATGGACAGGGGACATGGCGTTATAGGAGTTTAACCACTAGGTGTCAATGTTCACTCACACATTGTCACGCACTGCGGCTTACCTTGTGTTGATTCTGAAATTGAAAGCCGGGCCTATTTGATAAGCAACATCCTGAAGAGATGGTCCAGCAACCTTTTTAACAGTGCCCCTTCTTGCCAGCTCAGCGATATGGAACTGGGACATAATATAAAATCCTGAGGGTGCATGCACAGAAGACTGGTTAGACACAAAAGCATCTTGGAGGCTCTGCAAAATGATCCCTCAGAGATCTGAAATGATCGTTCTGCATGATGAAGTGCATATGATTTTATTCATTGTTTTTGCTGGTAAACTATTCCTATCTCTTTAGAGGTAAAGCACATATGGCTTTTACAACTTTCATTGCAATATCAATACAGTATTTGTCTTGGGCTATGTATTTGCATTCAATTTACAGAATTATTTCGTTTTTGTTTTTTTTGTACTCCACTAATAAACCAACACAGGCTTTTTGTTTTTGTTTTACTCAACCTGGAAAATGACCATCCCCATTGCTGGTCTGAGGGCAGACAGACTCCTCTTCCAAATGACTGCCAGCTTGAGATGAAAATATCACAGCTGCATGATGGGAAAAAGCAGGCAGCAGGTTAGTAGTCAGAGTGTGAGAGCGCGTGCATGTATGTGTGTGTGGAGAGGGAATAAAAGCTCCGTGTTTGGAAAGCTGCACCACTGGCTTGAATAAATATTAGGCTATCTCTGACTGTTTGGGGTGTCCTCCTTAACGCTTAAGCTCAAGATTTGCCTGTTTTTACACATCTGGACAGGACGTTAAAGGTCTTTATCAAGGTTGAATGTGGGGTCCCCGCACATCAATATTCTTTTTCCCAGGTGCCAATGTGGCTGCTTGCATCCTGTGAAATTCCAATACTGCTCAAACTTACAATTCAGGACTGATGGTGTAGATTGTAAGCCACTGTCAGCTTTGTCAGTGCATTTTCCTATAAGAGGCCCAATTAGTGCAATTTTTAATCTATGTACACAAAACCAACTTATGTCATTCAGGCTGCTTAGTTATCTTTAATAGCAAGATATGGGATAAGCCTATGTGTGATGACATAAGAGCAGCAGCGCACATGGATAAAAAACATAGAAAAGACAAAGTAATGCAAATATGCAGTCATTTATTACATAACAATATCAATTTTCAGTATGTCTCCTATGAAATTGATTTACAGTCTAAAACAACTAACAGAGAACCACACANATACTTTGTTCATAAGTAAAAACATTGTACAGTTAATCAGCATGTTAAAATGAACATTAGTCCTCACTGTGGTCCAGCATATTGAAACCGCTTCAACAAAGGGGAACAATGGTCACAGCAAAACCTAACTGGTATGGATATGATTACTCAAGTATGTTGGGGTTGGCAGCTGCCATGAAACGAATAAAACTCAACCTTGAAACAATGTTCTCCTGTGAGAATTCAGTTACTTTAAAGCTCTGGTGTTTCTGAATTAAATATTTTGGGTTTTTTCTCCTTTGTCACTGTTATCTAAGCAATTGATGCATGCATTGAAGGAGCTTACTTACTCTGAGAATGAAGTCCGGTGCAAAGATACTGTGGGATCACATAGCAGCAGCACAATGAGTACAGGAAGATGTTTCTGGAATTTAAACAGATTAAGAACCTTTACATCATTCTATGAAAGAAGCAAGTTTGTTTGCACAGTAAATTTAACAATATAATCAAAAAGATAAAAGACATTTCTGGTATCAGCTGCATGTCGCATTACTCACTCAGTATTAAGTTAATTACTTACCCTTTGATTCCACACATTTCACAAGTTGAAAAAGGTAATTAGAAAGACATTTGCTGCTGGATATCTTTTCTTATTGGCTTGCAGGACCAAATATAACCCTGAAATGTTTCTCTGCAAGCAAGGAGTACAGAAAAACCCAAAACACTCCTGGTCACATTGTGGGGGTTTCTTAAAGGCTTGTGTTGTCATTTATTTGGGGGAGTGAGTAAACAGTCTCCAGAGTGTTAACTTTGCATTCTACCAGAGCACCCACCTTGGATCTATGTTGTAGTGTAATGTTCCTATTAAGTTTCAACTCACTAATTTATCCCATTTGTAGTTCCTTATATTATTTCTAATAGAGGCTATGAAAAATAGAATGTTTTCTTGGGTTGCTAAATTTCCCTGCATTCTTGGGATAGACATTCCCACGTCCTTTTGGTTGCTGGGTATAGACTGCATTGTTTCAGTGCAATCCAAACTGAAAGCACTGAAGAAACAATTCAAGCTGTGTTTGTTCTGTGACATACTCGTGAAAAAATGAAAGTGTTAATAAGGTGTAGCCAATATCATCTGGAATCAAAGATATGCTTACTTTCAGCTGCCTGGAAGCTCTGCTTTTACTGTTGTTCAGATATAGGAAATGAAACTGCTGAACTAATGTCCCTCCCCCACATTTCCTTCCAGCATCCCATAATTTGTAACTTCTTTTAATTTATTTCAGCTGCTGATAAGTATAATCTAATTTAGTTTATTATGACTAGTGCTTGTTGTTGTGGGCATGCTGTGTGTAACCCATTTGCAAAACATAGGGCTGCAGAATAGGGAAAACATTTAAAAAAAAACACAAGATGAATAAATCCTTTTGAGGGGCATCCATCCACAATGTTTCAACAAGACTATTTTATTTATCTAATTCATTTAACTTTTATTTAACTAGGTAAGTCAGCTGAGAACAAATTCTCATTTACAACGACGACCTGGGCCAAATGCAACAATAAAACACAGACAAAAATGCATTGAGTTAAAACACAAAATAGCAAAATACAATAAACAGTAGAAGGTGCAATAAAACAATTAAAACGGTTCCAAACATTACGGAGCAACTAACAACAAAAGCATCCATGACAGACAGTTTTTTGTAACAAGCTTGTAAAAGTGGACAAAGGAATAAATGAGCCAAGTTTTAGGTTCTGTTGTAAATAGCTCCAGTCGTTAGAAGCTGCAAATTGGAATGCAAAACGGCCGAAAGACGTAACAGCAAAATCCCTTCCTCTGTGGTAAACAACATGAATGGAATAACTGATAACAGAATCAAGATTACATAGTTTGTCCAGAAAAAAAAACAGTAAGTAAAATAACTTAGACAGGTTTAAAAAATAAATATGTATCGCTATTATAATACTGTGATTACTTAATTGTTTACTAAAATAACAGAAACAACACTTTAAGGTGTATATGTCAGAGCAATATTTGACTACTAAATTGTAGCCTACTGTACTGTGTATAAAGAAATGCATGCCTTTAAGGTTGTGATAGCCTATAAGAGGTTTTTATAATTGGCAATTTGCCAAATATATAATTCAATATTGATAATATTCTTTTTTTTCTTTTTAGATCAAGTTACATTGCATGAAAAATGTTCTCTATGTGCCCTTTGATGAAAAATAAAAAGCAGTTTTTGCCCTTACGGTTTCTGTAAGAGTAATGGTACGATTGTAAATCCTGCTATAAAAAAATATTGAGAAATAATAATGATAATATTTATTATTATCATTATTATTGTTATCATTATATTTTTATCATTGTTATAACAATAATAACCATAATAATAATAATTATTATTATTATCATTATTTTTGTTTTATTATCGTTATTATTATTAACGAGGTACCGTTCATAGACAAAAAATTTTAGCACTGCGTCAACTGCGCCTCTGTTATTTGCAGTTACGCACAGTTGAATGTTCATCAGTGAGCAGCTGGAGCAATGTCTGCTGTCAGCTCCTCAGATTGAGCACAGTTAGCTGGATTTGCCTAGCAAACAGTTCAGTCAGACGGCTAATGGCCAGCTGACTTTTTTGTCAGTTATAAGGGCTTTTGTCCTACATACTTTGCCATATAAGGAAGTGAAACGGTACGTCAAGAAGCGTTTTCTGTTTGCGCCCTTTAGTCAAAAGACAACAAGAGAACTGAAATTGGGGCTAACGCTGGTTAGCAAGCTAATGTTAGCTTGCCAACGCAATGGTGAGTACTGTTAGCTTTTCTGTGCGGCTAATATATGGTGTCAACTGTTCGTTGGGTGGCTAACGCTGTCAACGTTAGCAAACTAGCTATCAATGGATAGTTTTCATCTTTTCTTTTTAAATGGTCTATTCAAGCAATTTTTTTTTTATAATTGTTGAGTCGTTTCTGTGTACCTGTGGGCCTTTTATAAATATGTTTTGGTCGCTACTAATTTGTAATAGAAAGGAAAGGATACTTCTGCAGAGATTGTGCCCACCAGTCAGAGACCTACAGTATACGACACTTACTTTAGTAATAGCTTCAAAACCCAACAATACTTAACAATTTTTAAAAGAGGGAACCAACAGCCGATTACCAAAGGTCTTGTCAAATAGATTCTTTTTTTAGGACTCTGTTTCAGTTTTACTTTGCTGTAGGAAGATTGGTGGATTGAAATCTCCTACAGTAAAGGACAGTACATTTACTTTTTTTTTTAGCATCGCCGGTATTTCACAAAATAATGTGACCCATGTAGGGCTGTGTGCTAAAAATGATTTATTGCGACCGCAAAATGATATTAATTTAACTATATGCATGTATTTGGATAGCTATTTCTAAACATGGTGGTGGCGTTGTATTAGCAAGGCATATCATTTTGATGTTTTGTGATACCGATTTCAGATTTGACAGTAAAAATATTGGAGAACTATTGGGAAGATATTGATCTTTGAGTTGTAGCTATAGAAACAGATGTTGCTACCAAAACTTGTGCATAGTCTCTCTTGAGTGGATGAATGAAAATGAACACATGCAGAAAGTTCCTAGCAGCATTTTGCTACCAGTTTATTGACAGCAACATCTCAGCAGACCAGTCAACGCCCTACTTAAGCACTTATTGTATTTCTAGTAACAGATTATGTAATGAAGAGTTATCCTCAGTTCTTAACTGGAGACTAACTAGATAAACCAGTTGCCTCCACAACCCAAAACTTAAAATAAATCCTCCATGAAGTCATGAAACCATAATGCAACCCAAATGTAAATGTTCTTATTCATTGACATTGCATTTTAGACTTTTTATGTGTAAACATTTGCACAATGGAGTAATAGGAACATGACTATTTACTGTTGAACAAGACAGCCATGTTCAATTTTCCCTGATATTATTGTAGGTCTTGCTGCAGCTTAGTTACAAAGTGGATTTAACAGAGTTTTCTATTAGGATTTGATGCAATATATTTGTATAAATGGCTGTTGCATGCTTGGTTAATTTAACTGAGTCCATGAATTGTCCTCCATTTCTAACACTTACGCTATGTTAAACACAGATGGAGAGGTTCTTTCACACTCAGTAAGATAAATTAACGCTTATAATGAACATACATTTATCATTATCAGATTAGTTGTCTGTTTTGTCTCCAGTTGATATTTGTTTTTAGGTAACTGCCCTCAAAGATAATTTCTTCCAGGAATGGATGCAAAGTTTAATCTTAACCAGTTATTCCTTTGACTATATTAGGCATTTTGGTCCAGGTCAAATCCGTAAGAGATTTTTGTGTTCTGGTGGTTTTCACTGGCATGAACATAATGTCATGTTGTTGCCCAGTAGATGTTTTATTAATTTCTTACATGACTAATTTAGGCAGCGTCTGTATAATTGTTTTTGCCAGATTTATATAGCCTCAAGTACATCCAAAAATATCTGCTTGGCCTTTTCTTTAATTAGGCTAGGTCTAAATAAAAGTGTTTGCAATAAATAACATGGATATCTGTGTTTATTTTTGGGGTTATATTGTATTTCAGACCTATTTCTGCAGTGTTATTAATGGTGTTTTCCCTTCCACTCTGCCAAATACTATAATTGTCTGAGTTGTTAACCAATTAGGCCCAGAGGACATTGTGATAAAATGTCAATCCAATGTCCTAATAATAACCATAAAAAAACACTACAGTCTTGCATGTTTTTTAACTTTATATTGTGGCTACATACTACCTATCTGTTGCTTATTCTTTTAGCTGCTTTACCCTAGATTTTTAAGGAAATAGGACTTATTTAAGATTTTGTAAACCTAAATAGTTATTTAGTTGGAATTATTGTGGTTATTATCTATTACTTATAGAGTGATACCTATAGTAAAAAAAAACCCAAAAAAAAACTGATATGAACCAGAAAAGTTAAAGAATATTTTTACTTTCACCTAGAATTCTTTTTTTTTTCTTTGTGCAATTCCTTAAGCTAATATGTTTTGCTACTCTTAACTGCAGGCATACAGATGTATCCTAGATGATGTAAGGCACAGTTGCCTGTAGAGACCAAGATGACTGAAGTCCAGGCCACAGTGGAGTTCTCTGTGGAGCTCCACAAGTTCTACAATGTTGACCTGTTTCAAAGAGGGTAAGTTCTGTCTTAGTTTTTCTACAAAACTTAACATGGCTCTTTTTCCTTAATATGACTTGCAATAGGTGTCAGTTCATGTATTCATTTAAAAAAAAATAGGGTTGCCTTGATTTCATTTTATTTTTTTAAAAGAGGGAGAGATTCATGTTGTCATGTTGGTACAGTAGTATTCTTTTGAAGGGCCTTGAATGACCATTAGTATATTGTATTTACAGACAACAGTAAGCGGCTATGGGTTGTTTTCACTGCCTTCTTCTGTATGTTTTAAAAAAAGAGAGACAATTCTCTATTTCTATGTAGTAGGCTAATAATGGTTGCTTCTCATATGTGACCAGCTGGATTCTCCTTAGGTTTGCAAGATCACAATTGCTAGAGATTTCATCTTGTCAGGACAAAAGCATTTCATTTGTGTCCAGATAGTCAATGGCATCCTGTTCTTACTTGTATGTGCTGGAATTTGGTGTGACAGCTGTCAACAATTGTGACCATCATTTACTACCTTGCTCCTCTAGAAAGCATGCATTGATCTCATTACTTGTTATTGATTGTCAAAGTTTGCTTTTGAAAAACAGGATATATGGTGCATAACATTTGGTCAGAGACAACAAATGCTTTTCCTGCAAATATTTTTAATAGTTGTACTGCAAAGGCTAACTGGCTGTGGTACAAAATCCCATTTGAGATTTTAGATTGACTACTCTTTACTTCGTGCTATATTGGTTTTTAGAAAACCTGTAATATATTTGTTGATATGGTCCAGAAGGCAACGATTACAAAAAGTGTTGAAAAATGCATGTTTTAACTACTGTATATAAGTACTGTATATATGTGTTGGACTTCTTGTGCTAATACTGTATAGACCACTTGTCAACTTCATTTGTTACTAACTCAGCAGTTGAAGTAGATCCTGTAATAATCATATGGCTGTTGGTTTGATCCCCAGCTTCTCTAATACAAAAATTATAGTCTCCTTAGTTTAGATACTGAACTCCTCAAATGCCTCCAGTCCAGTGTGTTCAGTTATTGTATTTGTGAAAAATGTGTATATATGAAAAGTGCTGTGAGTAGGGAATTGACATAAAATGGAAAATGCTTTGGGTGGTCAATAAAACTTGTAAAATACTACAGATATGCAGTTAATTTGCCAGCTTTAACGGAAAACTTAGCGCAAAAACAGCTGTAATAGTCATAGTCTTTAAAATCCAGAAATTCTTTTTACTGCAACAGTGAAATGATACCTTGCCTGGCTGTGATAAAACCCTCAGTCCTTCTGAGTCATCAGTGCTTTGAGAGCTTAGGTTTACTACATGAGTGGCTACAAAAAGAAAGTGCTCATTATTCATTTATGAGAGGTGTAGTGTCCTTTTACAAGTACAGGCACTTGCATCTAACCTGTGTGGTTTGTTTCCCTTTTGCAGACCTTTTACTAATGTTTCAGCTCAAACCAGTGTGCTACTTTTTTATGCTTGTGATCATTTAAAAAGATTTGTACCCTTTTAAAGGTTCTACCAAATGCGTGCCAGTCTTAAGGTGCCCCCTCGTGTTCCACACAAAGTTGAGACCAGTCTACTTCATCCAGGAGGTAAAATACATTTTAAAGAAGCACACAATATATATAATTTATTTTTCTCAGTTAACTTAATCTTCTTTAGCGCAAGGTTGTTCATCTGCATTCACATTTGTATAAAAATTTGATGTAGTTTGAAAGAATTCAGGTGCTCCTCGTGAATCTGTCTGTGTCTCTTGGGCAAGTTGTCTCCCTTTTAATTAATGTGATTATAAAGTGGTGTCTATTCTTTAGATAGATGTGGATGTTTGATTACAGTTCATTTCTTACATAATAACACTTTTCTGTTAAAAGGATATTACAGGTAGGTCGCTGATTTGTCTCATGAGGCCCCTCTTTGTTCTCAGTATTTCTCAAGGGCTCTGTGCTTATGCCTCTGCTTCTTAAAAACCTGCGTTGCTTCTGTCTCACATAGACGGCTATTATTTTTTTAAAAAGGATCTTCAAGAGAGCATGCTTTCAATGCTTTGTTTTATTTCCGATATTTTACTGCCCTCAATATTTTTGCTCAAATGAGTTGAAAAGACACATCCACTCTTTTAACTTATTTGATTTACAGTCATGGACAAAAATATTGGCACCCCTGCATTTCTGTCAGATAATTGACCACTTTTCCCAGAAAATTGTTGAAATAACAAATGCTTTGGTATTCACATGTTTATTTCTTTTGTTTGCACTGG
>JAPMNP010631148.1:0-11958 GCA_029874935.1 Atherina boyeri
TATCGTTCTTTTTCATCATAAACACTCTGAAAATAAGGCTTTAAGTGTAAAATACCGAACTTGTCCTTTAAAATAAAGATGATACATCATTTTTATATATGGCACCTTTAATTATTATAGTTCTGCTTCACTGCTTATAACACTCAGTGGGATGTGTTGCTTAACTGGCTTTTTGTTTCAGTATTCAATGTTTTTATTAATCTTTTGTTATTTTGTTCTATGTTGTTATGTTGTACAGTTCTCAGTATGCCAGAGCCAAAGACAAATTTCCATTTTTGAGAATGAAATGGACAATAAAGTGGTGCATGATTGAAGTGGTGTTCTTAAACTTTTCATGTTCCTTTCAGGCAACTGTCCTGAAGGTCACTTCAGCGTGAACGGCCGCTGTGTGTCCTGCTTCTGCGCTGGAGTCAACAAGAACTGCAAGAGCACTGGACGCTACCGTGAACAGATCAGCCTACGCTTCACTGAGGAGGAAAACTTCAAAGGCAATGAAAAAAAAATCTAATACACAGCCAACTGAAATACCCTTGGAAAGGATTTTTTTTTCATTGATGTCACATTTCATTATTAAGTGGAGTGAATCTTTTATTTTTGCTTGCAGGAGTGAATGTCACCTACCCCTCCAGGCCAGGCACTCCTCCTCTGTCCTCCACCCAGCTCCTCATTAACCCAGAAATGGAGGAGTTCCAGCTCGTTGACCTGTCACGCCGTTTCCTAAACCTAGATTCCTTCTGGACCTTACCTCGCCAGTTCCTGGGCAACAAGGTAAATAGAGCAGAGCATCATTTTGAAGCTCTGTTTTGATTGGCTTAGCAATTTGCACAAAGCGTAAAATTCCCTCTGTATCTTTTTTAGATCGATTCCTACGGGGGACACCTGAAGTTTAAGGTGAGGTACACGCTGGCCCGCGGCCTGTCCCAGCCTGTGGAGCGGCCCAATGTGGTACTGGTCGGAAATGGACGGAGGCTTATTTATCGCAGAGGCAGTGCCACCCCTCCCAGTGTGGTCAACCAGAAGGAGATCAGATTCACCGAAGTAAGGAAGTTCCAAAATAAAACAAAAAAAAATCATGCAATAGCTATTTATAAATTTTGGATAAAGAAAATAAGAAGAACTTGAGTTATGGGCTTCTTGCAAATCCAGCCATTTCTTGATGTTTTAGGACAACTGGCAGCACTCCAACGGCCGGCCTGTGAGCCGGGAGGACCTGATGATGACGCTGGCCAACCTGGACAGCATCAGCATCCGCACTATCTACGACAACCACATGGTCAGTGTGGCGATAAGTGACATTCTCATGGATACCACCACTGTGGAGTTCACCACTCTGGGTCATGCAAAGGATGTGGAGGAATGCAGGTAAAGAAAAATCACTGCTTTTTAAAAAAAAAAATAAAAAAAAATTATCATCTACATCTGGATTGATTCCAGCCAAATATCTCTGTTGCATCTATATGTCCCAATTCCTTTCATGCTTCTTCCCCCAGCGGTTTCTTCTTTACAACATTATGAGACATTTCCAAGTGTGTGACTTCGCCATTTGCTATTTGAAGCAGCTAGCTCGTGTTCCTACTTGATGGATCTCTTATTTTGTCCCTCCCAGATGTCCTGCTGGATATACAGGCCTGTCCTGTGAAACATGCTCCCCCGGATTCGAGCGCGTCCCCGGCGGCCTCTATCTCGGCACCTGCGCCGGTTGTAACTGCAACGGGCATGGCTCGGCCTGCGATCAAATCAGCGGACACTGTCTGGTATTATTTAGAGAGAATTCAATGAGAACCCATCCCATTTGTTTAATGTGGACCTCAACTTAACGGGGGGTTAACATAGCTCTCAGTTACAAAACATTCATTCTAAGTGCTATTGCAATAAATTAAGAGTGTGTTTACCCTTGCAGAGCTGCCAGCATAACACAGAGGGCCCTCAGTGTGACAAGTGTCGGCCCGGCTACTTTGGCGACCCGACCCGAGGTCGCCCAGATGACTGCAAGCCCTGCCCCTGCCCGTACACTGAGACCTCACGCCGGTAAGGACACATACACACCTGAATTGCTCACACACATATATGCAGAAAAACATCTGTAATACAAAAAGATTCACAAATTATTTTCACACACTGCCTGTCCAAAAAAAAAAAAAGTTGCCAGCTGGATTTAACTAAGCCAGAGGTCGGCAACCTTTGACACTCAAAGAGCCATTCAGACCCGCTTCCTGCAAAACACTGGGAGCCACAAATCTGTTTCAACATCTAGAATAAAGATAACACTGCATGGATAATTTTAAAACTTTGTTACGTATAAAAACGGGGGTGGGTTGTGGCTTCAATTTGCTAGGGAGCATAAAGATTGGACTGAACGGGCAGCAATGGAGCAATAGAAGGTCATGTGGTGTGAGATGAGTCCAGATTTACTTTGTTCCAGAATGATGGGAGCGTCAGGTTAAGAAGAGCGGAGGATGAAGTGTTGATGCTGTCATGCCTAGTGTCTACTGTACAAGCCTGTGGGGGCAGTCTATAATCTGGGGTTGCTATTGTTGGACAGGTCTATGATCAGCAACGTTATATGTCCAAGGAATGAGGTCAGCTGATACCTGAATATACTGAATGAGCAGGTTATTCCATCCATGGATTTTTCTTCCCTGATGGCAACTGCATATTCCAAGATGACAATGCCAGGATAAGGCTCAGATTCTGAAACAGAAGTTCAGACCTTTAACTCCGTTGAGAACCTTTGGGGTGTCCAGGAAAGGGCTTTTTGCAAAGGTTGGACTCTTCCATCATAACTACAAGATCTTGTAGGAAAATGAATGCAACCCTGGATGGAAATAAATCTTGTGACATTGCAGAAGCTTATCTAAACAATGCCACAGTGAATGCTCCTGTAATCAAAGCTAAAGGCGGTCCAACAAAAGGACAGTGTGCAACTTTTTCTTTGGATGGGCCGTGTATTCACTTAGCGTGTTTTAGACTTGTCATTTATCAACACTCTGCTCCTAAATCAGGATTTCTGATTTTTATTTTTGTTGGACTTGTTAGGTTTTCTGACACCTGCTTCCTGAACATCGACCAACAGCCAACATGTGATGCTTGCAAGCCAGGCTACACAGGAAGACGCTGTGAAAAGTGAGCAAACAAATATTTACTGTACCAACTGCATCTAGTTTAAAGAAGAGGAATATAGTATTTTGTACCAGATCTAAATACTATAACTTGTAGAAAATTATACAGAAATCAGCCAATACTTAAAGAATTTTTTTTTTTGCAAGTAGATTAAGTGTCCCTTGTGCTTTGTTTCAGATGTGCTCCTGGTTACCAGGGTAACCCCCTCCTGCCTAATGGAAAATGTGTTCCTAACCGTGAGTCTGTTTTCAACATCTTTGCTGACATTTTTTTCTCATCCACAGGTTTACAGGCATGAGATGAGTAAATGAACAGAAGCTGCACAAGCACTGTATTGAGTAATGTGACTATGAGGAGGTCCTGACCCCTGTAATGATTACCATCAGGTTTTTGTTACAGTAGGGCTGTTGTATGTGGTCACGGCTCAGGCATGCAGCGTGGCTGGAGTGCTCCCAGGTGCACTACTCTAACCATATGTCATCTTCTTTCCACTGCCCTCCCCCCCACAGAAAGCAGCTCCAAGTGTGATAACAGAGGAACTGTCAGCTCCAGCAGCAACCCATGCAGCTGCAAGGTATGGAAGGGTTGTTGTTTTTTGTTTTTTTTTCTTAAAGGCAGGGTCCAGGTTTCTGGAAAAATGGAAAATAATACATGAAAATATACAATTCAGAAGTCCAAACCCCTTTCTTCAGACTTCCTCCCAAAACCACACTTCCAGAATACAGGAACTGCAATGCAGAGGGGGAGGGACCAATCACAACTGATTTTGATTGACGTATCAACATTCAATTATTTAGACCGGACTGTCAAATGATTGGATGGTGTTTTTCCAGTCCTATACGCTCACTCGGTGACTAATTCTTTAAAATGTTTATTATAGAGCATCTAATTAATTGGTAACAATCGGGTTTTGATTGGAATTAAATCCATATTGTAAAAAGTGCTCTAGAAAAACAACATGGACCCTGCTTTTAAATGGAAGGAGAAGCATTCCAAGCAGATGGATTACATATGTGCATGACTTTGTTTCTGTGTGTGCGTTGCAGAACAATGTGGCAGGCGATCAGTGCGACGAGTGCAAGGCCGGGTTCTTCCACCTATCGGAGGCCAACCCAGAAGGCTGCCTGCGCTGCTTCTGCATGGGCGTCACCAAACAGTGCGCCAGCTCCAGTTGGAGCAGAGACCAGGTGGGATGCCGACCTATGAATGGAAGGGATTTCTCTATCAGCAAATCCTCTCAGGGTGGTAGATGGAGAGATACAACGAGCGGCGCCCTGAATTAGGATCTGGGTTCACATTTAAGTGGGATTTTTGTGTCCCACAGGTGCGAGGAGGCGTGAACGGGCAGCTCTTCTCCCTCTCCAACAGCGCCAACACTAAAACTATCACTGATGGCATCTCCCAGAGGGGCTTTTCAGAAGTTGTCTACCGCTCCTTCTCAAGTGTCCCAAACGAAGTCTACTACTGGGTGCTGCCCGGGAGCTTCAGGGGAGATAAGGTGAGAGCAGAGATAAAGAGCAGGCGGGAGTTGAAGAGCGGCAGAAAAAATGTGAAGCGCTGATGGTTTGATTCCTCTGCTCTTTGTGTCTCACTCAGTCAAGCCTTAACATGTTGTCAAATGAAAAGGCTGCACTTATTCACACAGCGAGTCTTGTTCAGGACCAGCAGGGGTATCTTGTGACTCCCCTCACAGTACCATAGGGGTGAAATACCTTTCCGCTATTCAGATTTCTGAGATCAGCTTCTCGTTTTTCACCATGTTGCCACCAGGTGACGGCCTATGGCGGGGAGCTTCGCTACACGTTGCGCTTCGAACCATATCAGCGCTCACTTGTGATTGACGGCCAGCCCGATGTGGTTCTCCAAGGCAACGGCATCTTCCTGGAACACTTCTCCCAGACAAAGCCCCTCCCACGTGTGCCACAATCTGTGACTGTGACCTTCAGAGAGGTGTGTGTCACCGCTGTTTGGAGGATCTTTTAGCTAAAGCCGTAGTTTTGTTTACATTTACAAAGTTTCCTCAGTCTGTTTACAATTCCGATGGCTAAGGTTACTTGCTAAGGTTTTGCTCTTCTGATATCATCAGTCTGCGTGGCGTAGAGCCGACGGGCAGACGTGTACCCGTGAGCACCTGCTGATGGCCCTGGCTGACGTCGCCGTCCTCATGATCAGGGCCACCTACGCAGATAACATGGCTGAGAGCAGGTACTGTGAGAAAGTACAATTCATTTACATTTCTTTCAATGACTCCAAGAAAGCTGGACTGAAGGCAAAGATAACAAATGTGTTTTTTTTTTCTTCTTCCTTCTGTCTGAGATAGTATTTCAGACATCAAGATGGACATTGCTGTGCCACACTCAACTGGTAATGAGCTTGCTCTAGAGGTGGAGGAGTGCGCCTGCCCTCAGGGATACAGAGGACCGTCCTGCCAGGTACACATAAGCATGTCAGATTAGTTCTGTAGAAGGGTTTGAATACTTTAAACAGAGTCGCTAAATTAGCGATGGTGGCGAATCTACTTCCGGTATTTGCCCGGATTCTACTTTGGAAGCGGCAGAAGAGTGTATTACGACAAAATGATTTCAACACGCAGTTTTTTTGTTAATATCAACATTCAACAAACAAAATCAAATTGTATATGTTGTACAGCCGCACTTTGCTCAACCTTGTTTCCTTGATCACTTGTTCAGCTCCACTGTGCTGCATAGGTTGAGGTGCAGTAAAATGATCATTATCATTATGCAAAACACAATGAAATTGCGACCAGTAACTCTCAGATGGGCACACAGTGCAACAAAAGGCACATCTAGAAATACTAAGATAAAATATAAAAAGTAAATAAATAGATAAATAAATACAAAAATAAAAACTAAATAGATAAGTAATAAAACTTAGATTAGTGCAAAAAAAATAAAAATCAGGTAGTTGTGCAATATTTTAAGGTGACGAGCAATTTTTTAAAATGACCAGTACGCATTATGTTCAGTCTATGGGGTTATGGATTTTACAGCTCTGGGGAAGAAGCTGTGTCTCAGATGATCAAATGATGCCCTCGCAGCTGAAATGTGTTATGATATGATATCACATTTATTACACATATATTACCGTGTCAAAGAATATACCGGTATTATCACAAACGTTATAATATCGCCCGCTCCTAGTTTAAAGGTTGTGTCTAATCAGTGTTTGGTAACTTTCATTAAAGAAATTTAAAAAAAAAAAGAAAGGGAGAATGAAAGGTAAACACAGATGTGCCTCAGCTTGTTACACATAAAGCAGCGTTTTCCATTTGTTCTTGATGATAATAACAGTGTTTCACTGCTGCAGTGGAACAAAGCTGTGCTCCTTTTTGTCTTCACATGTCTCACACCTCAGGTGTTTTTCCCTGTCGCTACAGGAATGCGATGAAGGTTACACCCGGACCACCTCTGGCCTTTACCTGGGCACTTGTGAGAGGTGTGACTGCAATGGTCACGCCAGCGGCTGTGACCCGGACACCGGCAGGTGTCTGGTAGGTCCCGCGCTACTCTTTCTCTCTCTGAAGTCTTCATCAGTGCTGAACCTGCTTTGATCTCTCCATTGGAATGCGCTAATGATTTCTGGGCTCATCCCAACATGTGAAAACACGAGCCCTGAACTCAATTGTTCATGTATCTCACCTTCTTTTTTTTTTGTGTGTGTGTGTGTTTCCTAAAGCAATGTCTTCATAACACTGCTGGGTCGAGATGTGAGCGTTGTCTGCCTGGTTTCTATGGAGACCCTGTAACGGGTGGTTCTCAGGCCTGTCAGCCCTGCCCCTGTCCTGGAATCACTTCCAGCAACCAGTAATATTCATTTCAGTTTGTCTTTTTATTCATTTTGTTCATTTCATTTATCTGCTCTCTTTAGTACACTGCCTGTTCAGAGAAAGTCACACACACTAATATTTCAATAAGTTTCTGCAATGTTACATTTATTTCCATCCACAGTTACATTCATACACCCCACCCTCCCCCACCCCAAAAAAAAAGATCTTGTAGTGCTGATTGATTCAGCACATCCCAAAGATTGTCAATGGGGTTCAGGTCTGAACTCTGTGGTGGCCGATCCATGTGTGAAAATATCTCCTGTTCCCTGAACCGCTCTTCAACAATCTGAGCCCCATGAATCCTGGTGTTGTCATCTTGGAATATGGCCGTGCCATCAGGGAAGATGAAATAACCTGCTCGTTCAGTATATTCAGGTTGTCAGCTGACTTTCTTGGACACGCAATGATGCTGAACCTTGACCTGACCAGCAGCAGTCCTAGATCACTTCATCCTCCTCCCCTCTTCCCCTGATGCTCCCCTCACTCTGGAACGGGTTAAATCTGGATACATCAGACCACATGACCTTCCATTACTCCAGAGTTCAATCTTTATGCTTCCCTAGCAAATTGAAGGCCCCCCCCCACCCCGGATTATCCTCACTGATTAGAGGTTTTCTTGAGGCTACACAGCTGCTTAGTCCCAATCCCTTGAGTTCCCCTCACCTTGTCCAAGAGAAAGTGTTCTTACTTTCACTATTAAACATAGTTGAGTTCTTCTGATGTTTTTTTGTAATTTGATTTCAACAAGCGTTTAAATGATCATTGATCACAATCATTGGTGTTTTTTTTTCTGACCACATTTCTACTTGGAATGTGATGGTTCCCAACTATCCTTCTGGTTTTTGATAATGTGTAGGACAGTTTTTTTTAAATCAGTTTTAGTAGTTCCTTGTTGTTTTCTTTGGTTGATGCCAATAATTTAACCCTTCGGAAACAGATTAATATCTTTTCCACAACCACAAGAGTCTTCCCGCATGGTTGTTTTAGAAATGAAAAGCTACTCAGTTAGTCCAATACGAGGCTCTTACCTATTTGCTTGATAAATCCAGGTGTTGACTTTTGTTTGGACGGCAGTGTACTTTGTTAGATTTAAAAAGAGAATCCTCCAGATCCATTTCTTTCTGTTCAGATTCTCTTCAACCTGCTTTCTGGACTCTGACGGTCAGCCAACTTGTGACAACTGTCCTCCTGGATTCACCGGCCGGCGCTGTGAAAGGTATGCTGAGCTCTCCTTTTCCGTTCGCCTCTCCGTCTTTCAACTTTTTCCTCTTCATTCTGCTCAATGTTTTGGGTTAGCTGGCTGGCCGGCAGCAGGGTTAGCAGGGGCTGGCATTAGCTCCCACTTGCTTCATGCACAGGGAAGGGATACGGGCATGCCTTATTCTTCACGGCAGCGGTGATTGAATGGTGTCAGAGGAGGGATGGGAGATGCAGATTTGTGCAACCCAATCTCTAATGAGCCTCTGAAGTTTTGTACCACACCCATTGGTCTATATCTATGGGTGTATTGGATTGTGATTTTTGGACATATCTGTTTGAAAATGTGACATTATGTACGGTGTGGCAGAAAAATGTGTCTTTGTTGTTGGATCAGGGACCTTTGGTGGTATTTAGAACATTATTAATCACATTTTATTGTTTGTGGTAAATAGATTTACTTGAGGAAACCTTTAGTTTTGGCTTCAAATCTCACTTGTGCTTTCTTCTGTCCTTTACCTCCGTTAAGCCTTTGTAAGAGGATGCTTTTTGCTTCATCCTTGTGCTTTGCTGGTAGAGAGATAATAAGGTGTGAGTTCTGTCTGCGTGTAGACCAAATGTATCTTCTGGGTCATAAATGTAAATGTGGCATTTATGAGGACTCCTGTCTGGTTGATGGATCTTTGCCACAAGCGGGGCAAAGATGACAGGGTAACTTGGGTATAAGTCGTTCATTGTGACGTGACATCTCTGCCTGCATCAAACCTGATTTTGCTGTTTTGATATTAAGAGAAGAAATGCCGCCTGCCGACAGTTGTGGGGAGCCCCTCCTGGAAAAGTACACTGATGGTTTCCTGCCTGCAGGATGTGGAGCTGAACCAGTATTCAATTTCAGCTGGGAGAGAGTGATACAACCCTATGGCAGTGGTGATGATGATGATAATAACGGTGATGATGATGATGATATTGAATATCCAAAGCCTGTTACCACAGTAGGCACAGTTGCCATCTCTACTAAGGCCCTACTGTCCACTGCATCTCACCATCACACTACAACATCTGCTCAAACCATCGGGGTTGACGTCATCTCCGTCACCCCCAGGAGATCAGCATCCAGACACCCGCCACGCTTCATACCCAGCCCAGAAATCAGAGACTCCAGCTTTCAGCATCTGCTCCGGATTCACCTGAACACCTTTAACCAGCGGCTGAGCATGCTAGAAAGCAACACGCTCGATATGAAGGCGAGCATTCACAGTATGGAAGACCAGCAGAATCTTCTCAGCTCCCACCTGAAGGAGCTTATCGCCATCCATTCGACCGGAGAGAAAGACAAGAAGGTCACTGAGCTAGAGAGGAGCTACGATGACATGGAGGCTCGTCTTAGCAGGTTAGAGGGACGGCTGGAGATTCTAATCGATGGATTCACGGCTCTAGCGCAAGAGATGAACAAAATGAAACGTGCAAGACACATCTCCCGTTCACCCCAAGAAAAGAGGTTTCTGCCTCCACTCACCACAATCCTTACTGTCCCGTTGTTCTCAACACCTCCGCCTCTGATCACATTTGTAGCTACAGAAACGCCACTAACCAGCAGAGCCACAGTTCCCCAGAGCTTACCTACCCCAGGTCTTGCAAAGAAACGTGTCCATGTCTCTGCTTCTCAGGGAGATAAAAAAGGGAAATCTGCAGGCACCACAAAGTCTAATGCTCCAAAACCACAAACAGTCGTAAGATCATCCAACAGTAGCGTTACATCAAAGCCATCAATCAAACCAAAGTCAACCCTGGGTAAACCTAAAAGCAGAGCCACAGTTTCCCAAAGCATACCCACCCCAGGCGTTGCTGCAAACAAACACACCAAAATATCTGCCCCTGAGAAAGATAGAAGAGTTAAATCAGCAGCCACCACCAAGTCAGTAAAACATACTACAAAACCGCAAACGGTCACAAGATCATCCAAAATCAGGGTCACGTCAAAGCCAACCCTGAAAAGGACAACATTTGGTAAACCTAAAAGCAGAGCCACAGTTTCCCAAAGCATACCTACCCCTGGTGTTGTCGCAAACAAACGCACCAAAATCTCATCTACTGAGAAAGACAGAAGATTCATACCAGCATCCACCACTAAGCCAGTAAAAAATACAACAAAACCACAAGCTACAAGGCCAAGAACCAAGCCGAAGACCACCCTGAGTAAGCCGAAAACTGTTCCAAAGTCTACATCGCAAACTACAGTAAAGCCTGAAACAAAAAGGCCACAGGGAAGGAGGTCTTCTGTGACAGCTAAACACATTTCAAAGCCAAAGCAAACAAAGTCTGAGCCAGATAAACAGGAGGCAACAATCACTAAATTTCAACTGGAGCCACCATCTCACAAACCAAAGCCTGCTGGGACCCGTCAGCTGCATAAACAGTCTGACCAGGCCCACGAAAAGGATTCTGAAGTTATCAAAAGAACAGGGCATAACAAGGCATTTAGATCAAATGCACCTGCTCAAAAGAAAGCTCAAAGCAATGCAAAGAAATCGTTAAAGCCTCACAAGGGAAACTCTGAGCACCTAGTCACAACCGCAAAGCCAGCTAAGACCACTACTGTCAGAAAGGCTAAGGCTACAATAAAAAGGACAAGTCTTGCTAAGATCAAGGCAGCAACAGCTAAAAAAACTCCAACTCCCAGGAAAACCACCTCTGTTAAGAAGGGAACAAAAAAGACTAAAAAGAAAACAAACTCTAATTCTGGTGCTGTGGACCTGCTGAGTCTCTTAAATGGAGGTTATAAGTCTGCAAAGCAGAGAAAGAATCAGGAAGGTTCTTTTCATATTGTGTTGGGAAAACTAGCCATACCTATAAGAATTATCCCAGATAACTAGGAAAATGTGTGTTTTGTTATAGTATTTTACTCTTTTTCTAATTATCAGTCCTTTCATCCTCTGATCCTGGTGCAGTGATATGTATTTCTGTTACTACCACACCAGTGGAGCTTAATGAAGGAATTTTCTTTTCCCATTATTTTACAGGGACTTTTGAAATGCTTAACATCTTATTGGTGTTCATTTTGATGCAGGGTGCTTCATAGGTGTATCAACAAACAGAATATTGGCAGAATTGTTGCACATGATGCTGTTATGAAGAGATTGGTTTGATTATTTAGCACATCGAATGTCATATTTGTTCATTTTGTTTTAGCTAGACTACCTCGGATTTAATCCCAGTTGCTTTTATGCTTTGTTACATTGTTTTTATGTTCATCATGTTCCCTGCTTCAGTTTAAGATGTTCAAGTATGTGCTGGTGCTCTGGAAAAGCCTAAGTGGCTTTCATGTAGGATGCGGTATGTGCTGGGAGAAGGGTGCACAAGTTTGGCACCAGTTGGAGGCAACTAAAATCATCTTGGAAATAGCTAGATTTTCCAGACTTGGATGCAGGATGTAGCTCACAAGCTCTCAGATAAAAGCCTTAGCATTACTTTGACTGATGGGATGAGAAGTTACGAGGGTGCAGGTTCATCCAAAAGCTGCACTTGTACAATGACCAGCTCCTGGTCTTCTTCAGACTGAATGGGGGACAGTTCAACAGCCTGTTGGATGGTCACACCAAGACCCCCTAAAATAAGGACCAAGAGCATAGATATTAGGGATGGGACGATACACTTAAACTGACGATACGATGCAACTCGATATGCTAGGGTCACGATACGATATGTTACAATACGATAACAAAAAAAGAAAAAAGAAGAATATTACTGCGTAATTACAACCTATTTATTTTAGTTTCAGTTGCCATGGAAACACA
>JAPMNP010631167.1:0-14736 GCA_029874935.1 Atherina boyeri
GCATACAGATCATCATTCTGCTTGCTTCTATGCTGGACAGGACAAGTTAAAAAAAAAAAAAAAAAAAAAAAAATTGAGGAATTTTCTGCCATATTTTAGGTGTTCATTCAACTGTAAATAAAGCACTTTCAGACTACACAGCTCCATCTTGGATAGCTACAGCGGATAGCTGTTGATGGTATCCAAATGGAAAATTGTCTAATTCAGTGGTGCTCACTTCTTGAAAGATTGTCTCTAAATCAAACTGTGTCTGGAGACTGTCAGATCAATACAGTGGTATAATGGACTATTTGAAATATGCAGCTGGGCCACCTTGAGCAAAAGAAGTACCCCTGGTACAAATAAGGATCTCAAAGGTTTAAAAAATAGATTTTGGAAAATGGCATGTCCATGAAAAAATTGGACATTTTGCATGTGCTACTGTGCACAAGTGTATTACCTTGTAGAGACAGAATACTTTTCCTCATGGTGGATACAAGCCTCCCCAACCACTGTGATTCTTTTGATGTCTTCTTTGTGAATGCCAAGGTTGGAGCCACGGATCGTGATGGAGATGCCTCCCCGCATTGGGCCGAAAATGGGGGTAATCTGGATGGAGAAATACGGTATGTAGGGGGAGGAAAAGGTGTGTGAAGGTAGAAGGGATTAGAAATGGATTTCAACAGATTAGGTGTGCAAGAAGAACATTCAAGAGATTTACACAGTCTGTTTGACTAGCAATTCAGCAAAGTGTTTTATATTCAAGGCCATGTTGAAGAATTACATCAATACTGCGTGAGTCATGTTTGTGTGTATGCGTGCATGTATTAGACAACCGATTAGTGAATCAGACACTTGAAAATACTACAAAAAGTCTAAGGCTGGTATTCATGTCATTAAACCACATGAAAAAACATGTGTGAGAAGATGTACAATATTTTCCAGGAAGCTCTCAAATTCATTTTAAAATAATGCATAAAGTGCTAGATATAAGTTATATGAACCAACAGCAATAAATCTGAAATTATAACCTGCACGTCAAATACACAATAAAAGCTTGAAAAAAAATCAGTGCAAGATTGCATTGATGACGCTATGAGCTAAGTGCTAAAATAAACATAAACATGCTTACAATAATAATACTGACATGTTAATTTCCAGTAGATTGAAACAAATTTACCATCTAGGTGTTTCAGTTATGTTGACAAAATCGGCTAGTTAGCATTCAACAGAATGGACAATTGAGGCTGATGGGAATGTAAAATTGATGCCATTAAATTGAACAATTAGCAACTATATTATTCAGATTTGTCCTGAGGGAGCAATGAATGTCAAGACATAATTCTGTGCCAGTTCAAGACATGTCATCCAAAATGCCAACCTCATAGCAGCACCACTGGAAAAGTAAAGCTCATCGGACATTAGTGGGATTCATCCTTTGGGGACCCTGAACATCTATAGATTGTTTTCATGGCAATCTTTTGAAAGACTGGATGAATGAGATATTTTAGTCTGGACAAAAGTGGTGGACCAACCAGCATTAAGATTCACATACATATTCTGCCATTAAGAATCCTGCAAGCACACACATACATGGCAATTTATGTACCCTATATTTATCTTTTAGTGTACCTGTTTGTTTGCATTATGTTTGGTGATAACCTCTGCCTGAATGAACACAATTACTGATGTTTTTTGTCAATGACAAAAATGCACCAACAACTAAGTAAGCAAACAAAAAATTGATTCAGTCTAAGCATTATTGAGAAACATTGCAACATGTTCTCAAGGAGACATTCAAATCTTTTGTCAACACATAGATGAAATAGAAAATACAGGGCCAATAGACTACTCCGATCAATAACCCAATAACCAGGGTCAATGTCTTTTCACTGCTCATCAGAGGTCTTAAAGGAAGTCACCGTTTCCTTTTTAACAGTAAACACAAGGTGATGTCAACATTGCCAGTACTACTCACACTGGTGATCTCCGGGTTGGGGCACTCAACACTGTGGGGATCCTCCTGCTGGTGCATGCTGCAAAGCCTCTCATAAACGCATGCCTTCTGCTTGCTGCACCACACACACCTGTACTTTGGGTCAGCATACTTACAGAGACTACAGTCCCCTCTCCTCACGTTACAGTTGTACAGGGTTACTGAATAAGAAGTAGTGGGTGGGGAAAGCAACAATTAGCATTTTGCATTAGATAAATTTTGTTTTATCAATTCAAATGAGAGTGCCACATAATCAGTTATCAATTATTACCCCATATTATGTCAAAAGAATAAAGATTATGGCGTCATTACCAATTAATTACCAATTACCATTACCAATCTAATTCCATTCAAAATGGAGATTAAAGGTAGCTCAAATTTAATGGAGACCCGAACTTGCAGTGTACACAAGGGGCATTATAAATAAGGTCCCCACATTAAAAAGTGAAAATGCACCGTTCAGTGTGCTGTCCATCTTCTTGCCAGTTTCCTTGTCCTTCACGTAGAAAAGAACATTGGTCTCTGGTGACTTATCGTAGGAAAACTAAGGAATTGGAGAAAAATTCATTATTAATACAGAATCCAGTGATTAATGGCACTTAAGCTCTTCTCTGTAAACAGTGTGGGCCGCTGCTCCCCCATGCCACGGGAGAAAGAAAGAAAGAAAAATTATATACCCAGTCTGGAAGATTTTCAGTTGAAGAAATCAATGTTGGAAAAAGAACATAGCTGGGGGCTATGCACTGCTTGAGCTTCCCAATCACAGAATTCACAATGTGAAGATGGAACTAAAATAACTCAAGTGAGGGGAGCCTGTCCATTAGAGGGAGCTAGAGAATATCAAAGGGACAGTGAAAGGGTGCTAAAGGGGGATTCAATTTATGAATCTGGAACATAAAGGCAGCTTTACATAAAAAGTCGGCATGTATGTTGATTTGCTTAAAAAAATGAATTCAAGTGGTACTCTGCAACATATTTCAACCCTTCTATGTTGCTCTAAACTGCACTTTGAGAACCAGCTCCTCAAATCAGCAACAGTTCAAGGACCTGTGCTGAGTGGAAAGCAAATTGGCCTACAGCTCAGCTGAGAAAAAGATGTGTTGTATCAAAATGAATGTGCAGCAATGAGCCAAGAGCCATACTCACATTAAAGCCACTGAAAGTGTAAAACCGACCAGCCTCAGATTTGATCTCTTCTTCCATGTTTTTCATCAGGTCGGTGCCAATGGTGTAAGTGGGAATCTATATAACCAGATGCATGAAAACAAGAAATGTATTTCTTTTTGTTGTAAATTCATTAAAACAATTACTGTTTTCAAATTTTTTCTTTAGTTTTTAGGCCATTAAAGGATATGTGTTCCCAAACAGAAAAAAGTGCATGTCAATTCACAAAACACACTACAGGACCTTCGGCATGAGACACTATAACAGAAGCACATGGGAATGGTATCTTTGTACAAAAAGGATTTATGAACATGTCAATTGTTTGTCATAATCAGTGCTTGATACCTGGCCTCTTGTCCACATGTACCCTGAATTTATGATGCTGAATTTAGTTCCTTTTCCCGATGTAAAGTGCGTGTATGACAGAAAGTGTTTTATGTATAGTATAAAAGGGCCTTAAATGAGTGATTGAATGTTGCTTGTTCTTTAAAAGCTCTCTGAGTGGTCAATAAGAGCAGAGAAGTGCTTCATAAATGTATTGCATTTACCATTTCTGATTTTTATAATGACTTCCTGTTCCCATTTTGGTTAGGGATTAAATCTAGTGCATCCTCCTTGTGCTTTCAGTTCAAAATGTAAATATACTTCCACTCATAGACAGAGAAGCACAGTTATCTTTTTGTTCATGTGACACCACAGGTAGCTGATGCCTAACCTATACCTCATTACTCCCAGGTCATTAATACATATTTTACCCCAGTGTAATCATGATCGCATTCTCGTTCTCATAAGAATAGCCAATCAGAATTAAGTCGCGCTGTGCCGAACCAATCACTGCGGGAACAGAGTCACGTCATGTTAGGTTGACTGTTACCTACAGCACTAGTGAATTAACCAGCGGTACTCATGTGGATGTCTGAGCTGCAGGAGCCGACCCAGCAGCGGAGAACTTTATTGTTCTGTCTGATGAACTTCAGCGTTATTTCATACGAGGAAAAAAAACTAAGAGACATAGCAACATAACAAATGCGATCACTTACTGTTTTGCTAAAGACATGCTACCAATAAACACGGTGGAAAATGAAGGATTTAGGCAGCTAATTAAGGTAATAGACCCTCGTTAACAACTCCCTGCACGTAAACATTTCTCTCAGGCACACTATTATAATAAAAAGTCTGACTCTGATAATTTGTTGGTAGTTCCTAGCTAATTCATTTGATATTGACAAAAATATGTCAATTTTGTCTGTTCTGTAAAACTTGAAAACTTGTAAGATTTATTTTTAGAATATTCTCTTTTTAAACTTGAAAGCTTATGCCTTCAATTTTTTAGTTTGTAATATGTGTACATTTTTTCCGCGGCTTACATATTCCTTACGTGGTCATAACGCACATAAATGACAAGGTGCCAGAGAACACTTCTTGGTTGTTTGCATTCAATTAGCGCACCACTAGATGGGGGTTATTCTTACACACTGGGGCTTTAAGTTATACAGATTATTCTCCAAAGACCATGACAATCATGATTTGACATTTATTTTTTAATTTGTGTTTACTTTTCTTGGGGATGGCCATATTAAAAACTGGTTCCCATTCATGCTCCAGCTTTACCTTGTTGCTCCTTAAATTCAACCCTTCGAAACTGATTCGAGTCTTGTAGCCCACAGGAATCAGAACAGGATCTGGATTCTCAAACACAGGACACTTTGATCCCTGAAAAGATATAAACACAAATCAGACACTCCTCCCTTCTAATCATTTTTATTTTAAATATGCAAGCTACTTAACGGACACCCTCATCTGTGGCGACAGATAAGTACATTGCTGAAACATCTGCTGACTTGTAAATTGATATCCTTCACACTCAACATTTGTCATGCAAGATGGTTGCAACTGATAGAAGGATTTGTGTTTTTATTAATTTTCAGGATAAATTTGAACTGCATCACATGAGGTGATTAGATGTGTCATTTGAAACTTCTGCTCCACTTATGACAGCATTTATCATACACGTTTGATGAGTAATAAGAGCGTTTTACTTGTCCCTTTGGGTGACTAACCTCACGATGTTTGATGATGTTGGAATCTGCCACACTGTCGTCCTTGTCGCTGCACATGTGGGTGAGTGTATTCCACTGGCAACCCCATTGACTGGTCACACATGACATGCACCTAGTAAACACAGCAGGTAAAGATACAGAATTAAGTGCACGCATAAAAACACACTCGCGCACGCGCTCACACACACACACACACACACACACACACACACACGTACTAACAAACACAAAAATATAAAAGCACACAGAAATAAAATCTTAAACATGCAAACTCATCAGAGAGCGTCCGGCACAAAAATCTATGTTGCTGACAATGAAATGGATCTCTGCAACTTCCCATAAGCAAAACTCGTTCATCACACATGCCTCAGTGTAAAAGAAATGAAGAAAAAAAATGGAGGGGCAGAAACTGGTAAGATCGACTTTCATTTTTTGATTAATGAAAAGGAAACGGAGGCAATTTTCTTTGCTTGGTAATAAAAGGAGAGAAAATGCGAGAGGTGCATTCAAAACAACCATGCATCACAATTTACAAACAGAGCCTTGATCTCTCATCTGTTCATGCATGGTGATAAATTTACATCAAGGTTGTCAGTTGATGCTGTGTTCAGTGTCACTGTGTATTTTCAGAGAGTGACAGAGCAGAACTGATAGAAAAGAGCTCAACTCACGGCGTGTTTTCAAATCTCCTCACAGTAGCAGCACAGTTGTAGAACTTGAACTCCCGTGTGGCCAACTCCACAGTCTCATTGACAAAAATCCTTATAGCCACAGCAACAAAGTCTACAAGAAGAGCAAAAAAGAAATGCATCATATTTGTAAAGCTGTACACAGAAATCCGCAAGTATACAAAAGGTCCATTAAGAAATCAGCAAGTAAATAAAAAAATAAAAAAAGTGATAAAGCATAAAAGCATCTTTGCTCTCTGCTTCATAAATATGTCACAATTTTGGGGGCATGGGTTTTCCCTTAAACTTAAACTTAGAGATTATAAATTTAGATTTTGACAAATGATACCTTTATAAAAATGGCCACAAAGTTAGTTAAAAATCTAAGAATCCTTTTTGTTTAATCCTACAATTTACTGATCTGCAGTTAATCCACTTACCAAACCCAATTGGCATAAAATTAAACAAAGGCTTTACAGGTCATTGCCCACTTAGTCGCGTTAGTGACACCTGTGTTAGCTGTAATGGAGTTCAATAGACTGTTGCGTTGAACATGGATAAAAAGGTTAGGTTTACTAAAAAAGATCAAACCTTGATTTTCAGGTGTTTGCGGTATTTCAGAGGGCTGTGGCAGATCACAGGAGACCTGGCTAGAGTCCAACATGGCCCCTTCACTCTTGGATGAGTGAATGTTGCATTGCAGACGGTCAGAAGGTCCAATAGCAGGAAGAGAAGGGATGTTGATCCGTATCTGGACAGGTTTAAAAGCACAAAGAAAATTAAACAATTTGATTCCTTCTGAAAACAATGTTGCTTATTACATGTTTTCATTAAAAAGACTTGGGTTCATTTCTATGCTCTGTGTATAATTCAAACACCTCAGTGAAACTGAAGTTACAGAACAGAAGAAATTTCCTTTATAAAGACAGGAGATTGATTGAGAGTGAGAAAGGAGGAGACATGCTTTTGATGGAAATTCAAGTGAGAGCCAAAAGGGGAGGGAGGATAGAGGAGTAGTCAGAAACTGAGGAAATGAAAAAAAACAAAAAAATCTTGAAAGGCAAAGCACATAAGAGAGGCTTTCCATCTTCACACTGTGAGCACAATCAGCCAGGTAAGTTATAATAAGACCGTTTGGAGTTTTCTGGACGGATCAATACAGAACAGGAAACCCTAGAACCCAGGGTTTCTGACTCACAATGTAAACAGTTTATAACTCAGACTATGGATGTTTGTGTGAAG
Source organism: Atherina boyeri (assembly GCA_029874935.1). Taxonomy (NCBI): domain Eukaryota; kingdom Metazoa; phylum Chordata; class Actinopteri; order Atheriniformes; family Atherinidae; genus Atherina; species Atherina boyeri. The sequence goes on from JAPMNP010631167.1 coordinate 7,110, forward strand.
TGCATGTGGGGGGCTTGCAAACTGCAAAGCCAGACAGACAAAAAGAAGAAAAAGAACAAATGAGTGAAGTGTTTTACCTTGTCCGTCTTTTTGCTGGAAAGGTTCGAAGGATAGAAGGACACAATTTTAACACATTGCTGTCTGGGACTCCACAACCAACCGTTTTTCTCTTCTGCCCGTCGGCACTCAGACCACCTGGTACACCTTTAGATGAAGATGAACAACTCCCATCAGCCTGTGCTCCATGACCCGTAAACACTTTCACAAACAAAAGAAGTCTACGAACTTCAGCAGGATTTAATCACGCTTTTTTGCATTATAACCCAATGCCCAAGTGACCTTAGTAGATTCTTGAGTTTATTTGAAAAATAAACCTTTGTACAGATATTTTTGCCACTACATTTATAGTCAATTTACCTTATTTACATTTCGAATTACTGTATGTTAACTTGCTTTGTGTTGGTTAATATTTTCTTTACCAATGATTAATATTAGGAGAACACCTGGAAGAACTGTTCTTTCCAATTTATCTGTAAAATCCAGATTTTAGTTGAACACCTCCCACCATGACTGCTTCGAATGGGTTGAATGGCAAAAAGAGTACAGCACTTTAGGGCTGTATAAGATTGCACATCGGCTGTCATTCAAGAGCAAAATGAATCCAGGAAACCCATCAAACCCGGTTGAGTCAGGCCAGCGCCGGTGCATGGCAGCTGCCGTCAGCCGGTGTATGAATGTGTGTGAATGGGTGAATGAGTTAGCATTGTAAAGCGCTTTGGGGCTGTAGGAATATGGCTGGAAAGCGCTATATAAATTCAAAACTATTTACCATTTACCATCATTTCAGCTTTGAAAGGAAACAGTTTAAGCCCCAGTCAGATAAGAAGTCTGTTGTGCAAAATGACTAGCTATGTCAGCTGACATATCAGAATGGTAGTTATACTTTGCATCTTCTAAATGAATAAAGAATAATGAAAAATAAATAAATAAATAAATAAGCTTTCAACTGGCAACAATTTCTAGTTTTGTTTACGGATGTTCGCTATGTTAATGAGGACTCCGGCTCCAAACTGGTGGTTTCAGTTAGGGAACTACACAAATCTCTTCCTCTTCAGAAACTATACATGTGTATATAAATATATATCTATATACACATGTATATATATTAAACACTGGTATTGTCTTTTAACTTCATCCACTGTTCGCATTGCTTTACCAAGAGCATTCACGTTTTCACAAATTTCTTCCTATATAGCACTTTTTTGTACGACGGTCAGATTTCTTTGCTGCAGCTCATTGAAGTGTTTGTTTGCTTCGTCTACCAACACCTCTAATTCCATCGGGTCCATATGATTTCTCATCTCCAAACCAGCCAATCTGCAAGACGCATGGCACACGCAAAACCCTCTTTTAAATAGGGTGTCTCCAACACGTTTGCACCTGTTGCCATTTACGCGCGCAATCTTAGTAAATCACCCGCAAACTGCGGCTCTGCCCCACACGCAAAATCCTATATTGTACAAGCAAATTAGTACACGTAAATTGGGATCTTAGTGAATCCGGTCCTAATGTAAAAGCAAGTTAAATTATGCATTTCCTGATAGAGTATAAAATAACAGAGCGTGGCATTTAATGTAGCAATACATCATAGAGTGAAACTATATCAACTAAGCTGTTATTAAAAAGTAGATATGGGGGAGACAAATAAATCACAACATAATATTTGCTTTCCCAAATTCAATAATTTTCTTCATTCATCATTTTTGGTCTTATGTAAATTAAACGGGAAGAGCCCAAGGTGTCATGTTTTACCTGACCAATGTTTAAAATCGCTGATACATTTTTAAGAGAGCAAGTATCAGCAGCTATTTAAGGGAGACAGTTTTTCAACTTGTTTCCCTGTTCCTGATGTCTCTGTAAAATACATCTCTCATACTTTTCTTCACTCCAGACCCTGATAAATATAGGCTGATGAGAGTAAATTGCAGTCTGGCATCACTGCATGAGGCTGACTAACAGCTTTTATTCCTTACGGCTGCGCGGACAACAGGAGATGGAATATAAACACAGAGGAGAACTAAAAGTGTCTGCAATAAAACACTGAACAAATATATTGCTGTGTTTTACAGATGGAATTGCATGTATGTGGGTTTTTATGTTAGTGTGTTACTGTGCATATACATTAAGAGAATGCATGAGTAAATGTGCGTGTGTGTCTCCTCACCTGCCCTCTAGGACACACCAACCACAGTAAGGGTCCCTCAGTGCCACGCATGATTGGCAGTCTTTCTTTTGGAGGCACGTCTGCACCGGCACCTTGGTGATCTGAAGAATTACAACATGGAATATGATCAAACAGAACACCTTAGGGGAGACACTGCACAACACAGGAGGTGTTTAAAATACGGCAAAAATTGTCTCTGTTTGTTTGAGATGAACAAAATGGGAACGAAACAAATCCTGTCAGAGCTCATTCCCGAAGCAATTTGCTCAGTGTGTATAAAAAATATTTTCAACATCACGAGATAGAAAATAACTACGTCGAATTACTCTACATACAAATATTTCTATTAAATGTTACTTTTAGGTGTTAGTATATTGAAACCTTTCAAACAGACTATTTGATTCAAACCTTGTAGTTACTGGCAAGCAATATATCTCAATGTAAAAAGTGGCCAAGATGTCTTTATTATTTCTAGATGCAACTATTTAAATGTATAAATGCCTTCCAGGATAGATAATCTAAAAATATTTCCCATATTTGAATGGATCAAAATCTTCAATCCCTGTAAGAGATTTGGCATTCTACTCTGCGTTTAACTGATCTTGGCAGAGAAAGTGACGCATTTCATTTCCAACACAGTTGAACATGAAACCATTCAAAACTAGTTCTGATCCAATACAAGCCACCCTTTAACCCCCAAATTTCTCAGATGTTAGACTCGTCCAAAAAGATGGAAATTAAATTTCAGTTCAGTCTTATCTGGCTATATATAATGCAGTGATACTATGAGATAGAAAACAATGTTGGAGATAATAATGTTGAAGGGTATATTACATTTATAAGCTTAGCTGCATGTCAAGTAGAGACAACATATATCTGCTGCCAACATATTGATGCAGGTGTATTAAGTTCAGTGATGTGTGGAATAACGTAATATTTTCTGAGAAGAATCTGTTCCACATAAATGAGCTTTCATTTTGATAATTTTGCCAGGGATTTCCGCTTCAGGTTGATTTTATTAATGTTGCTTTACTGGTGCAGTATGCATCTTCAAGATTCCAAACAGAGTCAAGAAAGTGGTAACTGTTTAAAGTTTTCCTTTATCAAGGGACTGCCAGATTTACATTGCTCAAATCACTTGTACAGATTTGGGCTACATAAAGGCCACTTTGAAATCTTGTAAAACTAACAATTTGTGGGTTGGATTTTCACAATAGTCATTAAACTGACCCTTGAGCTCCTTTCAATGTTCACAGATAGCCTGTACAATTATGCCATAGATATATTATGCAAAATATATTCAAATTATGTATTTACAGCAATCATTTGTTGCTTTCAAAGCATATTCAACTGTACATATCAAGTTCCGCATTTTAGGTGTGACTTTATGAGTCAATGAGATGAAATTCCCAACAGATATGATCTATTCATACTGTTTTACATCTATGGTTGTAACTCCACTTGAAAGCACAGCCTTTTTCAGTCTTGACACGTTCTTGTTTATTCAAGTATTGAAGCCAACACCAGAGATTTTATCTAGCTCGGAGTGCTGGAACTAACCTCCACAAAGACCTCCGACTCCTGTGCTTACATACATATTAGACAAAAGCCATGACAAGCATACCTTTTTCTCTGTGGTAATGTAGAGATGGCTGAGAGAGAGGTCAAAGAACAGGTTCCTGTTCACCTTTTCCCCAATGGTGTCACCAGGAGCCTTACCATACTCATCTGGCTCTTTGGTCAGGTGTACCTGAACAAAATCACAGTAACAATGTGAGATGTTAGGTGTGTAAGTTAAACTGGCAGCATCAAAAGTTTAAAGGCAAGAAATGGCAAAGAGAAGCAAAGGGTGAAAACATCTTTACCTTGAAGACATCCCCCTGGTTGTTGCCCAAGAAGGCAATGGTATGGTCATTCTCCACAGCAACAGCCACAGCAGTCAGAAGGCTTGGAGTGGTCCATTCTGCTCCTGCCTTTAAGGCAAATCGTGGCTTACTTGCCAAAGGGGATGGCAGAAAGTCTGCACCACACTTGTATTGTTCTAATGTGTTCTTCTGCAAATAGAAGAGATTGTACATACGGATTTTAATTGCCATACTTACATTTTCTGTATATAGTCACAAACTGGATGATTCTTCTCATACTCTAAATACTGTAAAGGCACTCATCACCCTCTGCCTGACAGACTGTTTTAGCTCCTGCCTTTTCAACGCTGCTGGCTCATAAAAGACCTTACTGTTTTAGGGATGTCACGTTCTAGATTTTATTGATACGATTATCGTCATAGAAATAATCCTAATTTTACCATTATCACAATTGTAATGCGCTAATGATTAATTTCACAACACTATGGATATGTAAAATTATAAGAAAAAATATTTATCAATACGTTTTGATGCCAACATAACAAAATAATGTGAAAAAAATTGTAAAAAAGTAGTGTAACCAAGAAGTCCCATTCCAACAAAAAATCCTCTTCTCTGCAAGCAATGAATAAATTCTACATAGAGACTGTGGATTTATTTCAGTCAAAACAAAAGGAAAAGATGGAGGCTTCTTTCTGTAAACTACATTATAAAAATGTTGTTGAAAATTTCCTTTTAACATGAGCTGAGAATTTTGAAACACAAGGAGAAACATCTTGCTAGCTTTTGACTTCCAGCTGCCCTTTAGCTCCAAATACTGGAGCAGTGAAAAGAAAAAAAAAATCTTCTAAAGACCAATGCTCATCGATGACAAAAAACAAAACGAGTGAAATGAATGATAAATGAAGCCTTGAGCTAGAAAAGGGGAAACAGTCAGTAAGCCATTACTGTTAGAGTGACAATAACTGCAGGTTTTTTTTTATTAGTGGAATAACAACCATACAAGGGTAACTTGCTTTATCTAAATATATTTAAAATGATCATCAAAACAGTTGTTCATCGGTTAAATTAATCTTTTTTTCTGCAATATGTTCTGCAGCACGAGTAGCATTAATTCATTCAAAGACATTCTTCAAAAAACTTAAATAGCCTGATAAAAATTTAGGCACTTACAGCTATTTTTGCTGAACATAAGTCATCCATTCTAGACATGTAGGGGATATCCACAGCTTGTATCCCTGAAATCTTTCCAGAGTCACTGTAACATGCTGTGATGATATCTACCAGCTTCTCATTTATGGTGTTGAGGGGGTACATGCAGAGAGCAGACTTGTCGTCTTCTTCATCTGAACTTGCCACCATGAAAAGGACTTTATCCCAATGGACAACCTTCCCATAATTACCCGATTCGGTCATGACTCGTGCTAGCTCTTTTCCTGGGGTGGCCACATAAGCCGCTTGGACTTTGTTGTATTGATTATCCAGTCCACAGTTTAATTGGAGCTCCGTGTGGGAATAGTAATGTGGATCTTTTTCACAAAGACGGGACACAAAGGTAAGGTTTTTGTTATCTGATCCATCAAGAGTTCGTGAAAAGAGGAAATACACAAAGTTATCATCTTTGAAAGCATGGCGGAAGTCATGCAAGTACTTGGGAACAAATGGTGTCGTTTGTACTGTCGAAGCCTCAATGATGCTCTCAAACACAACCCATTCCTGATAGTTCTGAATGATCCGTGTACTGATGAGCTTTGTACTGTCCAGACTTCCGTAGCCTTTCCCAACAACAAACACATCTAAGCTCTCCCCATCTTTTGTGTAAGTAGATGTGACGCCCACCACGTTTACATTATCCTCTATGCTAGCAACGTAAGTCTTTTCTCCTTTACTGTCACTGTAATACAACTGCTGCTCCACATTGGTCAGGTTGAGGAGGGAGCAAATGCCTCTGTAGCGACTTCCGCAGACGATAAGGTAATCCCTGGATGGATAGACCAACAGAAGTTTGTTGAAGTTAGGCATGAGCTTCGTATCATGGCAAGCTGAAACAGGTGGTGTACAGGTCCGGGCATCTTCTTTGGGACCAGTCTCGGCACGGGCTTGCAGGTTAAGGGAAGGCCCAAGCTGGAAGATGGTGTTTACCGCTCCCAGGTAGATGCGGCCGGTCTGAGAGTCCTGGACCACATTGTTAATGGTGGTCTCAGAGGTAAACTCCAGGATGGAAATGTTGCTGCTCTCCTCCAGGGCTTGTGATAGTGATTGCCAGAAGAGGAATAACAGGAGGGAGACCCAGCTTGCCATCTCTGGTGGGAACAGAAAAGAGCAGGCATTTCATTATTAATGAAGTTAAATGTACTTTAACATCTTTACACAGACACAATCCATGTTATTGAAAGGCCAGATAATATCTCTTAGAACTAGTGATGAAATTTGAAAACATATTATTTCTATAGTCAGTCAATCTAAATAACAAGCCTGCTGTCTCAAAAATTAAGTATAAAATGGTTTTCAGGCACATACTGTATGTCAGACAATCTTTCAAACAGACCATTGCTAATTCGGCATATGATTTTTAAGCAATTTTTTTTTTGACAAATTTTAATTTTTAAAAACCAAAGCTAGAAATTAACTTAAAAGTTCAATCAAGTTTTGACTTCCTGTTAAAGGTTAGAAATATATCTATGGTTTCTACTTAAAGGATTCATCTGACAGTAGAACCAGGTTTCTCTTCAAACCGATCTAATGGCATAGTTCTAAACGAAAGTAAAGCACAAAGAAGACTAATTTGAGTAAACTTCCCCTCAAAATAAAACTTTTAAAACAGATCAAGATACTCTAAAATCTCATTTCTGGGGTAAAACAGTTTAAAAACTGCCTCAAGATATCAATGAAAAGTGTAGGTGTTAGGGTATGACTCAACTGTATGCTGCAGTTATATAAAGGGTGTGTTATTTTGGACTTAATTGACTTAATATCAGAAATGATCACTGGTGAAAAAATAAAACTGCTCTGTGTTGGGGTAAAGAAAGATTAAGGTCAAGAGCTAGATCTGAAAGCATAGCATGGTAAAAGCCTATTTAAAAAGCTTGGATGTGCTCCAGCTTCATTTGCACCCATCAGCAACACCTCCAAACACAATGTGCTCAGGAAGAACACGGTTTTGTCTCAGGAAACATGATCACATCATATCCTTGTAAAATACAGCATCTTGTACCGGTAAACAGCAGGTGCCTGCAGAGTCCTCGCTCACTGCTGTTTGCCCTAGCTGTGGTAAATATGGAACCGCAGGAGGTTTTGCAGCAGTTATTGCCCACACAAATGTGGGCAATAAATGTACATGCATGTTTGAATGTGGTTTTGAGCTTCCAGTGGTACCCTGCTTTTCAGTTCACCTTGCCAGTCAAGTCCACAGGCACATCTTGTAAAAATCTGCACCCCCTGAAGAAACTTGCTTAAGCTGTGTTTTATTTCCTCAATCTGCCTTTGCTGACTGGACTCAGAGGGGAGACCACTGATTAGACAGTCGCCTGGGGGGGGG